>CAEGAF010102284.1:0-10808 GCA_903067075.1 Micropoecilia bifurca
GATAGAATGCACCTCATTAGAGCCCACCTGTTCTAAACCGCGCTGACCCTCATCCACGGCCGGCGTGTTAATGACACGCTCCTCTGAGACGAGCCATTTATTGGCTGCAATCAGCCGGACACCATTGACCGCTGTGCGTCTGCAGCTCGCCAACGATACGATTGTTTTATTTTCCCATTCTGCGGCGTTTCTCACGTCCAAAGCAAGATGGAGGAGTAAAGATGTAATTGTTCAAATATGTCAGGAATGTGTAATGTCCCCTGATGGGGGAACCAGACTGTCCAGCAGCGGCCACATCATTAGTCAACTCGGACACCGAGGTGATGGTGAAGCGCCACCTGTTAGGCTTCCCCACATGCTCATCAGTCTTTATGACTCACTGCACGGAAAATCTACGTTTTTCCAGTTCCACGTTTCAACAAACTGGGACCCAGAGTGCTTGATATTGATATGTGGCAGTGAGGCGTGGGAGTTAATGAGGTGAGATTCACTCACCGAGGAAAAGTAAAGTGTGGATATTGCTAGACAAGCAAAGGGTCTCCTAATGAACCACGCAGAAAAAAAATCTCTTTTTTTTACCACTGATGTGTGGATGCCTTAATGATCTTTCAACATATATAGGGAGGAGATCAGCAATTAGGCAATGGACAGCATGAGATTCGCACAACAAAAAGGAAACATGTTTACAGATCTGTGGTAAGGAGCTCTATGGAAAAATTATCAATCAAAGTCAATTTGAGGCTCTGAGTCACTTAAAAATATAAATATTACATCGGGTCAAAAGAAACATTTTGGCCAAATCAGAAGTTTACTTTACACTCAAATCCGGCAGGAGTGTAAATATTATTTAAGCTTAAATACTGTTGACCTATTTTGAGCTTGATAAAAATCAGATTAAGGATTGAGACTGAGGTTACATAATTTATAAAACCTTTTAACACACTGATACAGCAACAAAGACTGGAATGTACTGTAAAGTTATTTCAACAGGTTTTGATGAATAAGTGGGAATGGCCTTCTTATTTTGGGGAATAAAAAAAATCTGATACAGTTGTTTTTTTCTCTCTTATGAGTTAAGTACTTGGGGAGAAAAAATTAAAGTCAGAATTTGCAGATCTGTCCTCAAAAATGAGCAGAAAGCGGCATTTACAAGAAAAAACCTGCTCTAACGCCAACTCTTAAAATGTCCATTCCTACTTCTGCCAAAATGTCTTAACATACTGATTGTTACTTATTATTTTATCTATATAATTTATTTAAATTTTCATTTCAGTCCATAAAAATAAAGAGGACAGCTACTTTAATCTCCAGGTCTGTTTTTGCAGCCAGAAATATTTTCTTTAGCAATGTTTTTATGTTTTTCAACATAGACAGTTTTCATACCACCATCGTCTTAAACCCACTGAGGCGCACAAACATCAAACTAAAATCCTGCATTCATTTATTTATACTTTATTTATCGTCTGCCCTCTTTTTGCTCCTTTGTTGCATTATTTCCCATGTTCTTTTATTCAAATTTACAATAAGCTCTTCTTCCTGTATCAAAAAGCCAATGTGCCAAAATGTCCTGAAGCGTCATTTATATTTAAAATCAGAAGTGTTTTCATTTGGCCCACCAAAATATGGAAACTGAGCTAAAGGAAAGCTGCAATATATCATTTAGTGTTTATATACCCAAGTCGAAATTCAGAAGCAGCTAATTAATAAATAAACCCTTCTTGCTTCTACAGGAACGACAGGGAATAAGTAGAAGAAAGTTACTGTCAATTCTGTTTACTTATTTAATGGGTGATCAGTGAATACAGCTGTAATATGTAGGATTCCTTCACAAAGAAAAAGCAAAAATAAGTATGGTGTGCAGGGTTGGACTATTGGCTGGGCCATCGCACTGCCATAGTATTGCGCTAATATGGGTTGAACATCAAGTGCTAGCATGTTGACTTCAGTCCCAAAAGGGGTCAAAAGTTAAAACATGGGCTGCAATGCAGGATAATTTTCTCTTAAAAGTCAAATATTGCTGTGAGATTTTCAAATATTATAACTTGAACAAATCTATATATTTTTAAACAGCATAAGTCGAACAATAACACTTTATGCGGTTTCACCAGACAGACATGCTCGGTGTTGGAAACTCGTTTCTGCGTCATTTTGCTGAAACATTTCTAACCACTTTAACCACTTTAAGCTTACACTGACTTTGACTTTTGTCATTCAGACATCCACTTACAGTGTACACAACAAAATTTGTGAGCCGTTTTGTTCCGGCTCAAGGACGTAAGGAGTCTTAAAAGTGTTGAATTGACAGACTAATTTTAAAAATCTTCACAAATTAGCATTTAAAAACCTACATAAATATGTACAAACATCTTACAGAGTGAGCCTAACATATACAAAACATACACATGGTGGCACAATGTGCAGATATAAACGGACTCTCCTCACCGCTAGTGGTAGTTTTCTCTGGAATCGTTCCCTATCTCAATAAACAGAAAACCGTTGCTGTTCCGAAACTGCAACTTTTTGATCCATCTCAGTCTTTCATAATTCAAACAATATTAACCAAAATTATTTTTCAAACACCTGACTTTGTATTTTCAGCTGACTGTCAGTGTGCAGCAACAGAAGTGAGATTGAAGTTTGGACCTGTTCAGACACATTCCCTTAGATTTTAGGAAAAAGACTTGAAACTCTATCAAATTTACAGATGAAAGGTTTTCTGGGTATTCTTGGATTCCGTGAAGCAGCCTATGCATAGTGGGAAGCTGCCTCTGACCTTTACAATGTGCAAGATAACATTGAATGTTGCTGGTAAAAGCACTTATTGTACAGCAGGGTCATGACTGCCTTCACATTTGGGCTGTATGACCTCAGGGAAACATGTACAATTCATCTATTTCTGAATGTTGTGTGAATATTGATTTTATTTAACCCACATTTTCCAGACTCCTATTTCTTTTCCTTCATCATATTGTCCATATGACTCTTTCTGAGAGATAGTGCCACAGTCCCTAAGGATATGCATCAATTGTATGCATGGAGGACAGGCTATTGGAAAGGCCAAAAGAATGCGGATGCAAGCCACAATATTAGGTTATTAATTTTATAAATAAGTTGCACTCAAAATGGCTGAAAAACATAACATATGCCTGTCATATTAGTCAATATATAGATAATTGTTGATTAATTAATCATTTTTTTGTATCCAAAATACTGCCAAACAGGTGGAATATAATCTTTTAGCCACAATATTCTCTTACGTTGTATTAATTTTCTCCCTTCATACTGAGGCGTACTGTGTGTATTGTGTGAATACTGCCAGTGGACATTTGAGATGTCATAATCGAGTGTACTGACTATCTACATTTCACGTGATAAACTCTTTCATTTCCCACAATCTGAATGGATACTAGCAAGTTTGATCTCTAGCTAGCTGTTAGCGTGGCACAGAAAGTAGCAGTCTTAATGGGATTGTGGGGAGGAGAGCGGTTTCTTGTGCGAGTCAGTACGTCACTGGGTATGCGTACACCAAGTCCGCCTCGAGTACAGGCAGACCTCCGAGGAGTGGCGTATGTTGGGGGCTACTGTTCAACAAGCTGCTAAGCTAGCAGGTTGTTGTTAGCTTAGCAACAACATCCTGAGCAAGTAAGTTTAGCTAACTAATGTTCCTCTGGCTATATACCCCAGAATGCTATGTGGTTCTGGATGAAAGTAAAGTGAAATTATCAACATTCTATTGGACATCGTTTCTTTTAATATTAATCACATGTCTATCCCAACAGCTATAGTTAATATCGCCTAACCCAACACAATAGAGTAAGTTGGTGACTTTCACTTTAGTCCCTTTTCGCTTTTTTAATAAACATCAAATCGTTTTCAATAGTTTTCAGCTTTGGCATACGCATGTTCTGACCTGAAGTTAAAAATGAGCAGTTTTACAGCTGACTCTGTGCCAGAATGCTAAAGGATCTGTCAGCACTAACATATTTACACACCCATCAGCAATCACCTGTCTCAAGTCACGTCAGCTCGGCGAGCCGGGACGCAAAGATCCAATCAACACCTGTCAGCTTCCTCCACCGCAGCTGTCCTCGCTGATAACTCCATGTTCTGATCCATCCACGTCAGGATGAATTCAAACAAGCAGCAGCTGCTGGAGCATGTGTCTGTTCTCCACTGTCATCTTTGCTGTGAGCATAAGCCAATTAATTTGCCCCAGTTATACATGACAGAACTCTTTGCATGGCTCCGGCTCTTTCTGCCTCCGCTCTTTCTGCGCGGCTCCACAGGGGTCTTCCCCGAGAGTTCACGACACACGGAGAAGACGGCGGTCAATTAGGCCCCGCCATCAGAACACACACATACACACACTGAGGTGTGTGTTGGCATCACATACGCAACCATGCCTGAAACCAGTGGTGACTTAACAGTTTGCAACAGAAGTATAGAAATTCAGCTGAACGACGGGATTCGGGAGAGGTGAAGCACCAGGGGTAGAGTGATAACAGGATGTTTTCTGCTTATTTCCCTGCAGGAGTGGAGAAAGTCAGAGCACTTTGTCAGATAAACAGAACTCAAATAATGAATTTATCAGTAAAGTGAGTGCTTCCCCCCCCCAAATCAGAGTAAATCAGTTCATTTCTTGAAAGAAACGTAGAGCTAAAATACCAGATCATCAATCTGCCAGGCCTTTGAATGTATTTTATTTTTCAGACATGTTAATGCTGTTTCACAGAAAACAACCGAGTTTTAAAAAAAATGCTGGGAAATGTGGTAGTTGAAACCAAATGATGTATAAAATAATTTATAAAAAGACACATAACCTTAATAAGCTTAAATGTGAAAAATGAAGGAATTACAATGTCCCCATTTTATGGATAAAAGCATTGTCAGATTTCCATTTGTTGAAATGTATATTCCCACAAATTAAGATTAAAAGTCTTGATGCAGGTAATGTAGGAAAAAAATACTTTGACCAGCTTATTACAGCTTTATTGATGTATTTCTAAAAGTGTGTGTGTATAAAAATTAAGTATTTATTCTTGTTTTAATATGTTTTCTTCTGGCAGAAGCCAGAAGAAAACGAATGTCAGTCTGAATGGTGGAGCTAAAATATCCACCATTCATTTTCCTTGACATTTTCAAAATTTTAGTGAAACAAAAAAAATGTTTAGTGCTTTCTAAAAAAAAGAAAGAAAAAAAGCTGTCAGAGAATGATCCCACTGGAAAAAAAATTGACCTCACATTAAAAGTTATTGCTGAAGTCAGCAATTGTTCAAACTCCCTTTAAGGACAGTAATGGTGCACTGTGTTATTGTGCTATCCCCCAATTAAACATAAGTACCTTAAAGAGTCCCGTGGGGTTAAGACCTATTTTACAACCCCTTATGCTGCTGAGGCAGAGTGGTGTTGCTGATACAAGTTGACAGAAGAAAGTCTTTATACCATAAACAGACATTTTCTCTGATTTATGACCCAATACATTCAAAATTCTTATTTATGGGGACTTTAAAATACCAAAGAAAGATAGTAGCTTTACATGTAATACACCTCTCACTCTTACACATGTGTCCATTGTTTGTAAGTCATGGAGTGGAAACTTAAGAAGTGGCACCCAAGTTGTCATATTCCAGACACTATAAGTGAACAAATATGTATCTAATGCTTCATATCATATCAAAGAATAATGCTTTCTTTGTCTATCACAAATGACAAGTAGTAAAGAATCCCAATAAGAATGCCTACAAAGACCACACCACTATAGGCTTGAAGGTTGCACCTATTCTTTTCCTGTATAAACAGGCAAATTATGAAACTGACATATTATTTTTTTCAATGTCAGTCTTTGCTTCAATAGACTTTCAGTTCATGATGTTTTTGAAAATTAGGAGGCAGCTGCCTAAATCCAACTCTCACTATATCCCCTGTATCTGAGACGGTTGTCCAATTCTCCACTTATCTGAAAATCCTAATCTGAACTGCAAGTATGCCTAATCCTATTAAATTGGAAGAGAGGGAGGTTTTTTGGGGGGGGGTTGTTGTTGTTTGTGTTTTTAATAAAGTTAGGATAATGGATTTGGTTTGTCTATTGGCACAAATCAGGTTTAAGCTTATCTCTTTCCTTTATCATCATAATGTCCATAAAGTTCATGAGATGATTAGTGAATGGACCCTACTTGCGCAGTAACAGGTTGTCCTAACAGTGGCACTCTGAATATGAAAGCTATGCCAAACTAAGCTAGCTTTTTTTCAGTATTTTTTTTAAATTAAGTCAGAAGGAAACACAATTGTGTTAAACTACAGAGCTCTGTAATACAACTGCTTAACACAACCTTTCATGGCAGACAGACCCGTTTCAAAGATTCCAAATTTATGTATTTATGTTATAACTTCCTTCCATAGCAACCTTTCTTGTTATCGACCAACAAGAATACCAATTGATAACTTGTATAATGATATACAAATATTAAAACAAATAAAAATAGCAATACTAAGAATACCATAAATTGAAGTAGGCGTCCAAACACAGTGTAAATTGCGACGTTAATACATAGGAGTCCAGACGTGTGAGTATGGTTTCATAAGGTAGAAGTGTATGATTATCAAATATAAAGCAACTGAGGAGTCTGAGGTCTTGGGGAACAAAATGGTTCAAAGGACCCATACTGCCGTTGTGCCTACAATCCAGTAGCTCATCATCAACAGCAGGTGAATGTGTGCATGAATAGGTGAATGACTAAATGTAGTGTGAAACACTTTAGTGTCCCTTGTACTTGATAACAAGTACCAGCCTTGTCTCATACTATTTGCTTCATCCAGACGGTCTGGACTCTTGGCTGTTGAGAAATGATCGATCGCTTCCTGGAACTGTGGACTCTGTTGAAGTTTTACATTTCACCCAATTGCTGATGTTTGCCCGTGGCATTTGTAATGCACCAACTGGACGCTTTCCCAAAATTGTCCGCGCTGTTAACAACCAGCCCCCACTGCGAAGAGAGAAGTGCCAAGCCGAACAAAATGGCTGTTATAGTTAATTCCCTTGAAAGCGTGACCAGCACACCTTTATCTTGCTTCCTCTACTACCATTGCTAAAACTACAGGCACACTACAATTCCAGAGCATCGACATCTTTCACAACTTCTCCCTCTGTTTGCTGATTTCACTACCAGAGGAATCCATTTCAGTGGGAAAAAGCCCAGACATTGCTGTGGAGTGATATTTGAATCAAGAATTGCAAGAATTGCATAGGCAATGGCCAGGCTATTTAAGTACAAACCATCAACCACTCTTACCATTTTTAAGATCTTCTCCACAGTCTTCATCTCTATTTGGAGATATTTACACTCTGTAACATAGGTGCTGCCATATCACCCGGTGATCCGGTTACAATGGATGGATGGAAGAGTGGATTCGTAACTTATTGAAACTTTGGTGGAAAAATAAAAACCTTGATACTGATAACCCGTTCCTGTCTAAATGCTACATGAAAGGCAGTTGTAGGTGATGCATTTTAACTCGCCTAGAATTTATGGTTGCAAACTCAAGGAGTTAACAGGTGCTGGAGAGATAAAGCGTTAAAACCCAGCACAATCATAGCAACACTCTCTCCCTCATGCCTTCATTAGAGAGGCAGGCCACTGAAATCTTGCCAATAAGGAAGATTTAGAAAGCACACAAACACTGTCTTCTGAACTCTGTCTGAGCTTTCACATTGCAATCTCATCACGGCAGTGGAGAGGAAGGACTATCTCCTCCTAGAATTGGTGTGTGGTTGGTATAAAAAGCAATTTAAGGGAGAAGGGATTTCATGATAGAAATCAGTTACGCCTTGTAAACTCCAAAATTGACATCATTGTGTTCAGTAAAGCGTAGGAGACTTTCAGATGCATGCAAGTTCAAGCCCAGAAAGCTACACAGTAATGTCCATGAATATTTTCTCCCCAAATGCTGTAGATGAACAGCATATTGATGTATTCATTTTTTTCTGTCTATGCAAAAAAACAAAAAAATAGAATCCCCACAAAGCAATATATACACATCTAGTCTCTGCTAACAACTCAAACTGTTTAACCATAAATATCCTTTAACATGTCAATGTCAACCAGCCCAGAAACTGTTTATATGCAAGGGAGTAAAGAGCTTTAAGGCTGAAATTTTGATTTCCGTCCTCTGGTAGTTGCTGAGGCCTGCCGAAGCCTTGCACTGATAGTTAATTTTCATGCAGCAGCCTACAGGGAACGCTGTTTGTTCAACGTCTGGACCATGACAGACTAATTTCTTGTTTAGCTAATCATAATCAGAATTACCCTAAGCTCTGAGAGTTACTCTCTGAAAGGGGAGGGGGATACAGCTGGCTCGCAAACATGAGCTTACGCCACGGCCAAGTGGCTCATCACGAACCGGCTCTCGGTGAGCACAATCAGCCGAGGACAGGGCGGCGCTTAATAGCCGGGCCAAGCAAAACGTTATCTTTTGACCTTGTCACTGACCTCAAGTCGATCTGAGCTGTCAGGTAGACGGCCGTCTTTCGGCATCGGCAAACGCTTCTGGATTTAACTGTTCTTGCAGTTAATGGGAACATGAGCAGTCCTAATGAGCAACTCAAATGTATTTCACTTGGTATGAATTACGTGACGTAAAGCCAACAAGTTGCTGGGTTTCGTCGATACAAGCCGGGTTGCTTTTCCCTCCGTTAGATCCTTTTTCAGACAGGCATGTTTCTGACAGGCTTGCACCCGGCAAAAACAACATCCATCGTCCCAATTAAGAAGCCCATTTGATCATCAGAAACAGTTACTCTCCAGTGAGCTGCAAGCTGAGTTTATTCATTTCATTCCACTTAGCACAAATCAAAGCAAGTCAGATGTAATGCCACGCCACAGCAACTTCAATCCAGACGCCCGCTACTAATAAAGCCACAGACTCCAACTGTGGCTTTTCTAGCTTGAGGAAAATCTCAAAATTTGCGAAAGTATCGATGAACCCCAAACCTTCCCACATCATTTTTAGTACAGTTGGCAATACAATAATTTCCCATCACTAGGCTAAATAGTAGGGCATGTTTGAAATAGCCTGACGGTTCATTTTCCAGCAGGAAGAAAATTAGTTTTTACACGTTGAACTGCTTTTTGCAAAAAGAGAAAAGGTGAAAAACCTTTGCCGATAGATATGCCTGTTCACAAGACATGAAGCTATAATTAACACGAAATGTTTCTGTGGAGCATAAACGTGGGGACGGCTGAATCCAAATGCATACCACTCTTTTGAGACTGTGGATCATTTTTAAGCTATTTCACAATTACGTACTGCTTTGTGTTGGCCTGTCACATAAAACATCAATGTAATACATTGAAATTTGTGGTTGTAACGCGATAAAATGTGAAAAAGATCCATGGGTATAATAAAAAAAGCATTTGCACAGTGTTGTATGAAAGTGACCTGAAAAGGGTTTAAATGTTCTTCCTGTAAGTGTGTTCCGGTGCTGCTCTTTGATTGGACGGTCACCGTGAACCAAGCAACTCCTGACGTAAAAAAACAGTTTGATTTCTGCTCTGAGAGGAAGCCGACATCTGTTAGGAAACTGTGTAGCCGCACAGTTGACAGGAACAAGACTGTCCAAGTCAGAGGAGCTTTTAAGAGCTTAGATGATTCTGAAAGCTCAAAAAAAAGAGAGAGAGGGGAAAACCTGTGGTTCTTATTGTCTGGTTATTCCCTAAGATTAGTTTTATTTTTTAAACTCATTGCTATTCATGCACACAAGCCACAGTACTCATAAGCCAATGCTTTATGCAGGATTTATGACCAATACCATTAAGTAAGCCTCCTTAATTTGACAGCTGGGACTTCCTATCCAGACGTTTTTAATGACTTCTTGCTCCTTAAGGTCCACACCGCAGATTTTACGTTCTTTTTCACCCTCACAGGGGACATTAACCCTCAAAAGAGAGCACAAAAGCTAACAATGTTGGACTTCTTTGAAATTCATTCGAGCATTCAACCGTGCAACAACATTATGCCCTCTTAAAATGAAGCACTCTGCTGCAAGCTTAAAAGGGAACCTCTGGTAAAACACACACAGAAACAAGCAGGCTGTGCCACAGTGGAATTCATAGCAATAAAAATTACATAGACCTTATTTCATGAATTGTCAGTGAGCTCGTTTCCCTGCATTTGACTTCAGATATGTTCCTAGAGGGAGCAGGAGAAAGGAAACAAACGACTAATAAAAGTCAGTTGGGAATCACTAAATTACCGGTAAGTGCTAAAGTTATTTGCCAGCCCACTTCTGTAAAATCATTCAAACTCACTTTAGATGCACCTGGAATCACTATAGAACATGAAAGTGTCCAGGCTTTTTTCTATTTTTGTTACTCATTTTAAATTGTTTCATCAAAGAAATATTCATAAAAATCAAGTTTCCAAACACATATGAATCTGGTGACAGGTGTGAACAACTTCCTCTTTCCTTGCTGTTCTCATTACTCTAAATTACTGCAAAATAGAAAAGATGCTTCAGCTGTTCCACCTGGTAAAGTTTGGCAAATTTTTTTCAATCGGACACTTGGAGTTTGTAATTCTAGAGTACGCAAGCTATTGGTAACTTTTAATCTCCAATGCCTTAAGAGTAAATTGGTCAAGTATGTAGCTGATGGCTCAAAATTCCTGAAGGAGTTTGTTAAAGTTCATCAGCAACATTCAAAAATGAACTTTGACCCAAAATGGCCTACTTTTGGGTCAAAGTTTAGGACATACCTCCAGGAGAAGTTTATATATATATATATACATATATATATACACATATATATACATAT
>CAEGAF010102290.1:0-10025 GCA_903067075.1 Micropoecilia bifurca
GCATGCACAGGGAGAACATGCAAACTCCATGCAGAAAGGCCGGGGCTGGGAATCGAACCCAGAACCTTCTTGTTGCAAGGCAACAGCTCTACCAACTGCGCCACTGTGCAGCCTATTTTTTTTATTTTGTTAGGAATATATTTGGAGTCATGAATTAAAAATAATTATTTTTTTCTTGCTTAAATGATTTCACGGGGCGTTTTATTTTGTCATAATGTGTGTGTTTGTTAGTGGGCCCAAAATGCAGACAGGAGCTCGGAACGAGAATTATACAGAACAGTGACGTGCGGTCAGGGGAGGCAGGTGAGGCTCTGCCACCTGTTATCATGGAAAAATTATATATAATATAAAATCATTTATATTGCTATTTTCACCCTGTGGTTTGTACTATAAAGTATCTATTTTTTACTTGGCTTAACCAATTCTGATTAGTTTTTCTTCAAAATCGCTGGATTTTCGCATTTTCCCATTCAAATGCTCAGAAGCGAAGCCGGTGAGGCAGCAGCGAGCTCAGCCTCACCTGGGATTACGCAATCTCTCGCTAACTGCACTGGCTGCCATTATATGACAGCATGTTCATCCTGTCTGTACGCCAGCAATAAAATGGCTAAGAAACATTCAATATATGGACTGATTTTCCATAATTTCGCTTATGTATATAAAGCCCAGTGTTTTTGTCACTGTGTGTGTGTGTGTGTGTGTGTGTGTGTGTGTGTGTGTGTGTGTGTGTGTGTGTGTCTCCTGTTTTGTGTGCGGAGGAATGATCAGAAA
Organism: Micropoecilia bifurca; assembly: GCA_903067075.1. Lineage (NCBI taxonomy): Eukaryota > Metazoa > Chordata > Actinopteri > Cyprinodontiformes > Poeciliidae > Micropoecilia > Micropoecilia bifurca. The sequence goes on from CAEGAF010102290.1 coordinate 772, forward strand.
CAGCAGAGAACAGACTCGAGGTGAGGCAGGCAGTTCTCTTGCCTCATGGCAGGGGGCGCTCATGATCCCAGATAATGTGACTGCACAACTGCAGAGTAAGACACAGTGAGCTAGACAAGGAGCTAGCCACACAGTAAATAAGTAAAGTACAGCGATATATTTATTTTCTTCTCTCTCCCGACGACATCAACATGGAAGACTACATTTCTACACTTAAACAGTTTTCTAAAGTGAGTTTTCAGTTGAAGCAGGAGATAATAACTAAAGGAAGACTAACACCGGAGCTGAAAGTTTTACTTCAAGACAGATTGATGATTCTCAAACGGAGTAGAAAAGACATGCCGAGGATAGAATTGGCTTTGGATGAACGGATATTTTGGTGCAGAATTAGCGGTTCATGGATTTCATTGATACGTAAAGGTAAGACAGCAATAAGAGGTTTTTGTTTAGTTTTTTAATTAAATGTGCATTTTGTGGACTACAGTTAATGTTCAAATAATTCAGTAAAGTAGAAGCGGTAGCTAATCTACCACAGCAATTATGTATTAATAAAACATTAAGCCTAAAACGTACTACAACAACAAACTAAATGTTCTGTTCTGTGTGCAAAATTTCTTGAATGTTTTTTGGTGTTAAATCCTAAAACATGAAGTGGCGTTGTTGTCAGGTGGTATGGCAATGAGTCTGCGTAGCGTGGCGAATACAGATCACTTTGCTGTGGATCATAGCACAAAATTAATACCTACATTTTGAAGTTTCACTGAGTTAACGCGGCTATGGATGACATGTAAAAGATTTGTCTTTTTGCCCCCCAGCATTGTATGCATGCACGAAATTTCCTTAGGTCCAGTAACATTCATGGTGTCTAAGTCATAAGTCAGTGCCTCACCAGCAATGAACCTCACCGCAAGTCAGTGATACTGAATGTTATTTAGCGATAAAACTGAGAACTTGCAAAAGTAACAGTGAACACAGGGAGCCAGAGGCAAACAAAAAAAAAAGAATCCAGAACACAGCCAGCAGGATAGAAGTCTTACAGGAAGAGAGCCAGCAAGGAGGAATGAGAAAGAGGTGATTAAATACTTGGAGTGTGAATGGTGGAATAATAGACCGGGCAAATTAAAGAATAGCTAGATTTAAGAAACATAATTAAAGTAGAGAAAAAAAGAATGACTTGACAAGAAATAAACAGAAACCAGTCACTAAGAAAGGACTGAATTAAAGTTAAAATAGGGGAAAAAATTTGATGAAATGAAAATAAGAAACTAGGGAACATATAAATAAACAAACTCCAAAATAACTAAAATAAAGAAAGATCCTGACATTATTTTCCTTAGCAAAACAACAATAGCTATAATTAACAGTCGCTCGATCGTGGCAGTAACTGGAGCCACAAAATGCTTTTTTTTTTCAAGAAAGCGTAATCTGAATACGGTAATTTTATGTATTATCATCAATATTATGCGCTTTCATTACGTGTGTCCTTTTTTCATTTATATGTTAATTTTTTTGTTCTTTTTTCGTACCGTTTTGTTTTTGGACCACTTTTATTAGTTGCCTGTAAATTGCCACATTTTTCTTTGACTATGTGGAAAAAAAAGTTATATCACTCAATTTCAACGAAGGAAAACAAGGAAATACGCAGATTGGCAAAAAAAAAGGTTTGGAATCCATAAATGGAACTGGTTTTGGGATGGGGAAAAAAATAACCATTAAATGTTGATGAAAAAAATAACTCCGTGTAAAGAAATGAAATACTGAGTCATTTGTTCATGGGTGTCAGTGTGTGTGTGTGTCCATGTTTTGTTTTATTTAATTAATTTTTTTTTTGGAAGATACAAATCAAATCAAGCATTATTGCAATTACTGTTCTATGTTAAAGTCTGCTACTTTCATTAATTTGTTTATTTTATTTTTCATACACCTACTCACATTTATCATAAAACAACTTTGACAATGTCATTCCGTGATATTACAGAAATGTTGAGATGCTTGAAGTAGTTGTCACTGAAGTGGACATCTGGTCTGGAGACTGGATGGATGAATATGTGAATAAGTGCAAGGACAAACAGATGGATAATAGCCCTTCTCGGTGAATTTATTCTCAATGCAACCCATTGGAAATATGGAGGAGCATCTGGGATGTTTGGGAGTTTGGTTTAGGCTTACCATTCAACAATCTGACTGGAGCCAAAACATGTCAAAAGAGAATACTGGATTCTTTTCCAGATTTCTTAAAAGCTAGTTGTTTTTTTCATGCAAAGAGCTGGAGAGCTTTGTTTATTATGTGCTAAAACAACCCCAATGACTGAACAAACAAAAAAAAATTATGAGCTGATAAAGTCAGCAGTAAATATTCAATTTCTTTTCTACATTGTTGTGCTGGACTTATGTTTAGTGTGACGTTTACTTTTAATGACATCATTAGAGGCACAGTGTATTACTGTTGGAGGGAAATGTGTAATCAATAAAGGTTATAGCTTAGTGTATATTTCCCCATCTATAAAACAAAAAAAAAAACAAATGCCAAGTCAAACTCTGGATGAGAAGCACAGTCACTCACACTGACAGATTGTGTTGCTTTAAAAATCTACTTTGTGAACATATAAGTCTGCTATTAAAATGTCTCCATATACAGCTTTGGCAATTGTTTATGGTCGTGCAGTGCGGCATTCACGGCTTAAATCATCAGCATGTGATATAAACAGTTTTTTCAGCCACGGTGCAATATTAATACTGATGGTGTTTTGTCTCCATTAGAGTTCAGATTAAAAGCAGATTAAAACACAATCTGTTTGGGTTGGAGACCGGATTAACCTTTCGACTTATAAAAACAGCGATCCCGTTTAAGCCCTGAAGTCCCCTTATTTCATTACTTTTAAATACACATAGCTGAAATACGTGTCCTTCAGATGAGTTGCTAATGATACAGGTTCTGTGATTACTGTATGTGCAGCGCCTTCCAGACACTCTCCTTTCCTGTTTTGATTTTACGTGTATGTAGTGAAATTTTATGCGATTTAAAACACTAATGTGAAGTGGGGGGAGCAGTTCAAGTTCTTTTAAGTTACTTTATTTTGCACATAAAAGTCTGAAAAGTATAGTATAGTCTTCCAGTTGCCCTTACTTTGATGCCTTTGAGTAAAAATCCAGTGCAACTAATTGCCTTTAGAAGTCTGGTAAGGAGTCAATGGTGTCTATTTCTGCGTGTGATTTAATCTCGGTATCAATCCAGCTGTTCTTAAAAATCATCAAAGGTTTCTTATAGACCATTCATTAGTGAACAAACTGCATCACAAAGACCAAGGAACACACCAGACAGACTAGAGATGAAGCTGAGGAGAGTTTGAAAAAACGTTTTGGGCTGCAATGCCGTGTCCCAAGTGTTAAACATTTCATAAAGCTCTGATCCATCCGTCATCTGAAAATGGAAAGAGCATCTTACAGCAAACCTACCAAGACACAGCTTTCCGCTAAACTTACATGTTTACCTGCCAGGAGTCGCATGGTAATCTCAGAGGAGCTGCAGAGATCCACAGGTCAGGCCAGAGAATCTTTATGTTGGACAACTGTGTGTCCTGCACAATTAAAAAAGAAAACCCTGACCTTTGTGGAAGACTGTCAAAAAGAACTCATATTTTTGAAAGAAGTTCACGAGAAATCAATTACAAACCATGTAATGGACGCAGTAAGCATGTGGAATAGGCACTCCGGTCAGATGAGACCAAAAGTTAAGATTTTGACTTGCATGCAAAATACTGTGTGGTTGAAAGTATCTCCGCTAATACTTAACGTCATGTGGCGATTAACTTGTCGAACCCACATGCGCAGAACACACTCTGGAGACGGATAAAGGTGATTTATTAAATACAGTGTAAACAGAAATATATACTAGATGATACGGAATCGGTGCTTGTCTTGGTGGTTCTAGATCTCTGGGTGGAAATGAGACAAGTTAGGGGCGTTCAGAGGTCATGGGAAATTACAGTCCTGCTAGAGACCTACTTGCTGACGAGCTCGTCTGAGCACGGGGAAGGTGTACCGTAAGGATCCAGAGCTGCAGGCTGGAACGAGGGCGTGAGCTAGAGGGTCGATCTCAATGAGGAGCCGGGAGGGAACCGCTGACCAGGGGACTGCCACTGACAGAACTGAGAGTTGGTCTCTGGGACTGAGGCCACCAATGGGTAAAATTTGCGGGGTCGCGAGGATCTTGGTCAGTACGCCCAAGGTTCGCAGTAGTTCAAAGAACGCAGGGCTTCGTGGGGAGGATAAACTAGGAGAGGCACAACGGCATGTGTTTAAAAATAAAATTACACAAATGGAACTTCAGTGGCAAAACTCAAGAACAAGGATAACCATGTAGTTGAACAGTGGTTGAAATAAAGTAGGTGATACATAAAATTAGTTTAAAGTAAGGTTTCATTGCACTTCAGAAAGATTAGAGACTGTAATATTTTTGCGCCTAAACGTGCACGTTGGGGTCTCATTACGATGCCTCCTTGACTAAAAACCCTTTCCACTGGTGCAGGAGGCAGGGACGGATAGCACTTTCAAAGCCAAATTGTACAGTTCAGGATATTTGGACTGGTTTTCTACCCAGAAGGCAAGAGCATTGTCACTGTCACAGTCTCTTATATCATTAAAGTATTTGTTTAATTGTGTTGCCATACTTGAATTCTGAACAGAGGAGCTGTGCCTTGTAGAGTGACAGAAGTTGAGGGCATTTGGTTGGTGGCAAATCACTGGTTGGATCCACATTCATGGCTTCTGAGCACTTGTCATCTATACTGTCCATCATGTTTTCCACCCCAAAGATCAATGCATCTTAAACACAAACACAGTGACTGTTAGTTTTCAAGAACTTTGAGTGTACAAAATAATGTTTATGACAAAAGTAGATGAAAAGACAACCACTTTAAGGATTTAAGGCTTTACGTGCTACGGATTTGAAACATTTTAAGATTTATAATTTTGCAAATAAGACTTTTTTGAGCCAAGAAAAATGCATACCAACTTGTCAGTGTCTTCTAAGTTCATCTTTGAACTTCACCAATGCTGCATTTCCTACATTGGTAACATCTAAATGCGCCCAGCTTAATCCAAACTGTGGATCCAGCATGGTAGCAACGCAGTACACATCATGGTTAAAAGGTTAATCTTGAATTTGAAAAGATTCCAGAAAATCTTTTCACCAGAGACTACTGGAGGGCTCTGACCAACGGCCGGCACTGCATTCGGGTCTCCTCCATCTTGAGGACGTGTGTGTTCCAGTCCAGCACATTTGGACCCACCATACTAATAATCACTGATGTTTCCCCTTGGGTCAGCTCTGTTGCTTCAGCAAATGGAGAAAGAACTACATTTAGCTCCTTTAGCTGGTTCCACTCCCGCGCACTGAACACCACGTCTCGAGGATCTTGGTCAGTCCGCCGAGGTTCGTGGTAGTTCAAAGAACTCGGGGCTTCGCGGGAGGATAAACTAGGAGAGGCAGCACAGAAGGAGATTACTGGAGAACAGGTTGGTCGGAGGTGAGCTAACAATGGTATTACCATCACAGGCTAACAGTCAACATGAGTGTCGGCGGCTCCCTCCTGATAAGCTCCTCCAAACAAAGGTAAGTGGCAGTAGGTGTGAAGGTGGGCCGCTGCAGTTCCACGCCCTCCAGAGGGTCCCAGGACGCCCCCTGGTGGAGAAACTGGAGATGCTCCATCCAGCCTTCCCCAATTCCAAACACTTAGAAACTGTCTTTGGTAAATTTAGAACCGTCCGCACCATGACATGGGGGTGTTTTTCTTCAGCAGGCCAGAGAAATTGCTGGTCAGAGTCGATAAGGACATGGATGTGGGGAAAAACGGGTTAAAGTTCAGCTTCCAAGAGGAAAACAACCCTAAACATAAAGCCAGAGCAATGGAATGTTTTTGTGTTAGAAATTCCCGGTCAAATTCCAACCGTAAATCCAACTGAGATTGTTTATGAAGACCTGAAATATTTATGATCATAGAAATTCCTTTCCAATCTGACTATGATCAAGCATTTTTGTTTGAAATACAGCCTGAAACAAATATGATTTGTATTAAAGTGGGTTACTCCTAAAGTTCCTTTGGTTTTCTTTGCATCATAAAAGCTAAAGTCCCTCTCTGTCCAGAAGATAGTAGGAATGCTTTTATTGTAAAATATCTGTGTTGTGGGTCAACATATGCAGTACTCGTTTAGGAGTAAGATGAGACCAGAGTGACTTTGTTTTTGTCTTTTGCAATGAACTAAATAATTATTAAACCTTTTATGATATTCAAATTTGCATTTATTTTTATGGACCTCATATAAATCAAAACTCAAGGCTGCATGGATTTAAATCAGACAGGAGTAACAAACAGGTGAGCCTCAAATCCCTCTTCCAGGCCAGGCCAAAGATTTTTTTTACTCTTAATAAAAAAAAAAAAAAACAATTTCAGCAAACCACTCAAAGAGAGTATTCCCTGTGCTTCTGGTCTCAATTTAATCAACATTCCTGCTTTCAAATCGCACTTAAACTGTTCAGCTTTTCACTAATTGCATGCAAGGTGGGTATATAGCTACACCTGTGACATTTGCCAGTTGATCCACCCTTTGAGAGACTACAATGACAAAGAAGCAGTCTTAAACCTTTCTGAATATGAATGCAGAACCTGAGCCCCGTCATTCAGAGTAACAAAACCTCTCTGCAAACTTTGAATGTTTAGTCTGATGGACAACACTTCCCAGTTCGGCCTGCTCTCTGCAGAATGAATTCCACTTTTTCCCCCTCGGTTGCAGTGAGCAGTGAGAGTTAATCTAACAAATGGCTGTCAGGCCTGATACCAGAGAGGCTCTGGTTTGAATAATGGATCAGTCCATCTGCAGTTCTCGCTTAATTGCAGTAGTACAGAGTCTAATCACTGATAAAGATCTCTGTTAAATAAAGAAAATGTGTTGTTCCCTGATTTAAACTGACAGAGGTATAGGTTAGAAGGTTCGAACCTTGATAATTGCCAAATGTATTTCTGGAGAAAAGCAACATACACATTGAGTTGTTTCACTTTGTGAGTATCCTCTCCCCAGCAACAGTCTGCAGCCCATCCTGGGGCGCCCAAGGCGTTCCATGAAGACCGAGCTGCTGTTTTCCAACACTTTCTTGACACCAAGAAGGAAATCCGTTTCAACGTTCTCTCTGAATTTCAACCGTCCTCTTTTTTTTTGCTTTCGCAAAAACAGAAGCTCGAGTGCATTTGAAGGTTTGTTGTAAAATGTGTCTTAGCATTTTTATTTTCTTCATCCAAAACTAACTCTACGCAGTCTCGCTGCCCTGACGGCAGCATACTGAGGGAAACGAGCTTGCCTCCAGCTGATCAGAGCTGGAGGCAGCAAATACCAATAACTAAGAATCATTTTTACATGAAACTGATTATACCAGCCTATGTGAAAGACAGATGTGAGGTGGTGGTTGTGATATTTCTTCTGTTGTTAAAAGCTGTGGAGGTAAAACGTGGGTACAGGAAAGATTTTTTAAAAAAAGGATTCCAACCAAAAGATGAATAAAATAATTTTACTGGCACTGTGAATCACTGTCTTCTCTCGTAAAAGCCTCTTACAGCATTTTATAGCATTTGGTATGAGAGGTGCTCAATATTCAGGATCCTTTTGACATTTTTGGCCCAGGAATGTATGTAGGAATGTATCTATGGGAAATTATACACACTATTTCTGAGATGGATTACCCAATAAAGAAAATAACAGGACAAACAAAACTGTAGCTACAAACACCTGGATAGTAATATCCCAATTTTATTCTTTGCTAACCATCGGAAGGCACCTTCTGAAATTTAAGGATCAAGAAGAGAGAAGAAACCAACCCTATGAGCTGTATTTTTTTTTAAAAAAAATCTAATATGACAGGCTGCACATCATCAACTCATTGGTTGAGATAATAAGCTCCTATGGCCTCACCCTGTTACCTGCCCCATGTTCTACATCGTCTCATGGAACAAATATGCGCCCAGCTGTGAGCCAGTCAATCACTGGATCCTACGACCTCCACAATTTTCATGTCCAATGTTTTAATTTTTTATATTAAAAAAACAACAAAAAAAGAACGGAATTGAAAGACAACACAAGTCGAAATACAATAACCGTGATTTTTCTCCCTGACAGAACATTATTTATTTTTTGTTTTTTAAAATGAGGAGAAAAGTGGCGGTTATCTTTGGAAATAACTGCTTTAACAACAAAACATTTTTTTCCTGTGTGTTATTGCCAAACTCTTCATGCATAGAACATGCCAAGAGCTTTCAAATGTATTCAAAGAACTTTCAAGGAAGTGTTTTATAAAAGAGAACAGAGTTACACAGTCACAAATTGCCAAATTTTTTTAACCCATGTGCAGAAATAAACATTTTCCTTTCTTGTTTTCAGTCAAAGATATTATAAAAAGAAGACAGAGATTACGGCAGAGGAAACATTCCTAAATCTTCCCTGAAATTCTACATTTGTTCAAGTGAGGAGATATTCATTCTGCCATGGATGAAAAACTCATTACCAACACTGAGGGCTGCAAATCTTAAGCGAGTGCGCAGAGTGTGAGAGAAGAACTACAAACCATTTCTTATGGGGGAACATATGTTCTGTTCATTTTATAGGGAAAGGATCATTATTTTACTTTTGCAAAAGAAAAAATACAAAAAAATTGAGAACATGATTATTGTAAAGAGAAAGGCTAAGGTTCCTCTGAAAAAACATTATTTTATTTATTAGAAAACATGAATTCACAAGAAAACAAGGCAAAGCTGACTTTATATACTGTATTTCCTAAATGCATAAAATCAGATGAACACAGTGTCTAAAATCTCATATTTCTCAGACTATGTTTTATGACACATTCAAACCTGACATATTCGACTTTAAAAGATTAAACTGTGTCTCTTTTTTGCGATTTTGTGAGTATTACGTTTTAGCCTTTCCACCTGAAAGTGTTAAATATTGTTCCAAGCTGTCAAGAGAATACATCATTTATGAAAATGGACACAAAGCCCACACAAAAGCAAAGTTACATGCAGCACAGAGCAGAGAAGTTATTAGAACCTTGTAACATTGAGGTCAATGTCAAGCCCAGAAACAGTTGCATTTTCAATTAACAGAAGCATGAACACAACATATTGCATGCCAATTAAATAAGAAATAGCTAAAACCCTCCAGTTGCTTTTTATATATATATATATATATATATATATATATATATATAT
>CAEGAF010102295.1:0-19419 GCA_903067075.1 Micropoecilia bifurca
ATATATATATATAGCAACTGGTAGCCTGTACCTTAGCATCTTTACATTTCCAAAACATTTTTTGTCATATTTGCACACATAAGGTTAAGAAATAAAAAAATATGGGAAAATCAAAACCCATTTTGTCCCTATTCTCAAGAATCACTGAACGCCAATGCCTAACTGTGCACTTTTGTATGTCACTAATATTAAAACTATTTATTGCACTGTTAGAAAGCCTGTCGAATAACTTCATTCAGATACATGTGAACTATGTGAATGATTTTGCTTCTTTTGTGCTCCCCAGTCGCTCCCACCAGTGGCCAACTCTTTGAAAAAGAAGGCGTCCTCGTTTTTATCTTACTAAGCACAGCTAGCCATGGCAATATTCATCAAATAAGCAAGCTTGTACAATGACATATTACTATATACTGACTAATATTGGGATATCTTCAAAATATTTCAAACTGTCTTGAGTTTGGAACTACAAACGATCTCAAGGCTCCCAAGGAAAGACGCATATTCCTCCTTTCCTCTCTTGCCTTCTGCACTCTTTGGCTCCGCTGCTTAGCAACAAGCATTCGCGAGCCTCCGCTAGCTTCTCAGCGCCAGCGTAGCAAGCTGGACCTTTAGCTTACCAAAGATAGGAATGTTTTTACACACAGTTAATGCAGTGAGAATTCACCCACTCTTAAGATACTAAGTAATTATTTTTCGCCACTATAACAGGTGAAATATTTTGTTCTGTTCTCTTGTCAGACAGAAATCGCTAACGCCCAGAGGTTTCTCTCCGAAAAGTGGCTAACCTAGGGAAGGTAACCTTAGCACCGTAGTCTGGCGTTTCCACCCGCTGCGAGGAGGAACAGATCGAGGACGTGGATATGTCATTGTGGGTTAGCTGGCCGGTTAGCTGACCTAATGCTGGGGGAGAAGTTTTAACTGAATCTCACAGGTAGGAAATAACGCAGTTGGGTAGTTTCTCGTTTTCCATTCATCCAGACTTGACGCGGCTGCGACAGTTAGCTTTGAGAAGCAGTTGCTCGGTTTTTCTACACCTCCGTGTCAGCAACAGGTCCTGCCTGCCTTGACCAGAAGAGGAGTAAGATGTGGAAGAAAGAAACAGCAACGAATTACTAAAATTTAAGACTATTAGAAATTCCTACGCAACATATACAGTCATAGTTGCAGAAAACAGAGAAGGAGGATAGTTTCATATCATTGAATTTGGGGGAAAACAGATTTAAAGGATTGTCTCTCAGTCGCCTTAAGGCCTGGAAAAGTAACGGTGAATCTGTGAAGATGTCATTCCTCGGTGCAAAGAGGTGTATTGTCTTTCACATGTATAATTTAAACGAAGTGTCTGCTATTTTCTGTGTATATCTTTTATGCTTGATAAGTAAACCCACTTTGCTGTACACAATGATTTAAAAAAAAAACCAACAATGTACACTCTCCCTGCTGGGGCGGCCACTTTCATCTGTTACTCACTTGAACTTTAAGTATTCTTGGAGTGAACTCTTCTTTATCAGATCAATTGCTTGATTCGTTCACTTTTTTAGTTCACTTTAGTGTAGATTGTGTTTGGAGGGAAAAACACTTCAATCCATTCATCCATTGTCTGATCTGATCGATTCCGACTCATCAACTTTGATGACAACGTTGACTTGCTGCTATGCCACCAACTATTTAATGTCAAGATGAAGAGATTATGTTATTTACATCTCCTGTCAGTGGTCAAAACGTTATGCCTGACTGCTAAAGGTAGACATTACTTGTCTCACAGTTTACATAAGACATATTTCAGAACTTGGAAGTTATTAAAGTTTTAAATAATGCTTGCAAGTTAAGCTGATGTCCAAACAATATTACACTAAGATATGAAATCGCAAATATCAGGGTTATTGTGGAAAATTGTTAGATTATGGAATCTAACAATTGTGGAAAATAGATTGTGGAAAATAAAGTAATTACTGACTCCAGGAGATTAGGCTGCTTTATTTTTAACTGTGTTTTGGCTGCATGTTGTGATGCATCATGCGGCTTAATTATAGCTGATGAATAATAATTTTTTCTACTGAACCAAACTCACTGAGGCTGTTGGACGGCCTTGTCACGCAGCAGGCTGCCAGTGTCCACTGAGAGCAGCTTGGCAACAATATGTTGTTTAGCATTGCACTCTGTCACTGCACACATATACGTGGGGAGGACAGTGCTGCCATGTAGAGCCTGCACTTTTCATCATTAATGGACGAATAAACATGCTGATGGCTGCTTTAGATGAATTCCCTGTAGAATTTACATTTATTTTAGTATTCTAAATAGGGAATTGCAGGTCTAAGCTGTTTACTGAGTGAATTCATCAGATGCAGGTAATAAGAGGCCATGGAAGCCACTGGTGTCGGCTTTGATAAATATCGATAAAGTAGTTTTTAAATACTACTTGTATGCTAATATGTTTTTTATTTATTTCAAAAATCTTAAGATTCTTTATTGTATACTTTGTTGTATACTATTTTATACTTACCTATCAAATGTTTTACCTCGTGTTAAAATTAAAATGGAAATAAGATGCAAATAGCTTGTGTGCTATTGTCTTTCTCAGCAATAAGATTTAGAAACTTGTCAATATTTAAACTTTTGATTAAAAAATTATCAGCTTCTTTCTGTAGTGTGGAAATATGAAATTAGTTAGAATAAAAAAAATTATATATATATATATTTCTTGATAATGTTATCCCTTACACACAGATGCCAGGAGTGTAAATGTTCACAAAATCTCCAGTTTGTGTTTTGCTCCGTTTGTTTTTTTGTTTTTTTCTTTCCCGATTATGTCAACCTGCCATTTCAGCTACAGATAATTAGAAATACTTTTCTAGAATCTAGACACACTGCAGATTTCTGATTGTCATAAATTTTTTATCCCAAAAAAATGTATATCTTGGATAATATATGATTTTACCACAAGTACAAATTATTCTCAGTTAATATTTCTCTGTAAATATTGTCTTATGCCTTACACATAGGCTATACTTGACTGCTCATGTCATGTGTTAAAAGCCTACATTCTTCTCAGCAGGGCTCCATATTCTTTGTTATGAGACATCCCTGTGCTTTAGATTATATTAACATCCATAAACAGATGCATGCATGTGTTGGGGGAACAAACTACAAAGCCTTTTCAGTTATAAAACAGATCGTTTTTTTTCTTTGTCAAAAAATCATCAACGGACAACTTGATATTTTACACTTCTTTCCTGTGAGCAGTAAACAGGATAAAAATAAAAGCCTCTTGGTTTTGTAGAAGCTTTAAAATCGAGCTTTTAGTCTCTCATGCTACTAGTGAGTGTAGTAGTCAGCTGACTTTTTCTCATAATCTACCTGGACCGTCCCCCTTCCACCCATGTGTCTTTTTCAAATGTGAATTGCGAATTTAAAGTTAAACTCTCTTGCTGACCATTTACTGGACTTGTACCAGGATGTAACAATGCAATTACTGAGTAACGAGGCACGGACTGATATGAGGTCCTAACAGTATGATAGCCTTCAGTAAGGAGATTATCATACTGTTCATGTCTCAACATTATGTTGTTTTGGACGAAAAATGCAAACATATTTAAGCATAGCATTTTATTTTATTTCTTGTTTTTTTTTTACACTTTCAGTTGGTGCATGTTTGTGTCATATCGTTGAAACCACTGAGTGCAACTAAGCAAAGCAGCCACCATGTTGGAAGAGGACATGGAGGTGGCCATTAAAGTGGTCGTGGTCGGCAACGGAGCCGTTGGCAAGTCCAGCATGATCCAGCGTTACTGCAAAGGCATTTTCACAAAGGACTACAAAAAGACAATCGGGGTGGACTTTCTAGAAAGACAGATTATGTAAGCATTCTTTGTCCCTGATGTTCTTCTATGATTTACATGTAAAGTCACATAGTGAGAGTCTGAAATCATTTAATGATTTTCTGTGTTCCTGTGTAGAGTAAACGGTGAGGAGGTTCGACTAATGCTGTGGGACACCGCTGGGCAGGAAGAGTTTGATGCCATTACCAAGGCTTACTACAGAGGTAAGATCACTCTGCTGTATTACAGTTTCATTCAGATGTTTTCTTACTTCTTGAATTAAAAAAACCCAACACAAAGTACCACATAATTAATGTGGAAAGATTAAACCTTTCCAGTGTTTGCAAATAAATACCTAACAAATGAGGCATCTATATGTACGTATAAGAAAACTTCAATACTGTCACTACATGACGGCATCCATTTACCCATCAGCTCTGACCAGATTCTTTTTCCTCAGTCTGCTATGTGTTCACTGTGATGCGCAGTGCTGATGTTCTTTAACACACAGCGTCGTCAGTTCAAGCAGACCTCCATGTCTTGTTAGGTTTAAAGTTGTCATACTCCTCCCACTTTCCGATGATTGAACAGAACTTTGTGTGACGTTCAAATGTTGTTTTCAACCTAACCATGTCAACAACTGTCTTCCTGCAGTACCTGATGCCTTCATGATGCTGTTTGTTCAGTAATGTTCTCTCACAAACCTCTGAGACTTTCATAGGACAGTTGCATTTATACAGGTTTGAGGTGGACTTTAGTTGCTAAACATCACTTCTCAATGGCTGCATCACATTTTATTTCAAGGCGTCTGAATAAATTAGAGTATACATGTGCATTTTTACATTTTGCTCAGTTGTTTCAGTTTATGGTTCTGTCATCTCGCTTATGGAACCATCATGTCTGAACTGCAACTCTAAGCCAGATCCTATATTTTTAAAACAATAAAAGACATTGGATGTATATTGTTGAAGCTTAAAAACCAATTGAGTGTGTTGTTGTGTTGCAGGTGCTCAGGCCTGTGTGCTAGTCTTCTCTACAACAGACCGTGAATCGTACCAGGCCATCGACAACTGGAGGGAGAAGGTGGAGGCGGAGGTTGGAAATATTCCCACAGTCCTGGTGCAAAATAAAATCGATCTCCTGGAAGAAACTGTAATAAAAAAGTAAGTCCTCCATTCAGTGCAACTGAATGTGTTTACAGTTGAATGTAAAAGAGAAAAAGGTAATAAGTAGAAAGTAACTAGACAGATTCCAAGATTTGTTGTTTTCATTCATTTGCAGTGAAGAGGCGGAAGCTTTGGCTAAAAGACTTAAACTGAGATTTTATCGCGCATCTGTAAAAGAGGATCTGAATGTCAATGAGGGTAGGTAATGACAATGCTCCCTCCTGGTTGGATACAAATGAAGATGCACTATTAATTATATGTGATAAATTAAAAATCTTTTCAGTTTTCAAGTACTTGGCTGAGAAATATCTCCAGAGACTCAAACAGCAAACAGCAGAGGAAACAGAGGTGATCCACTCTACAAGCAATAAAATAGGTACGCACCTCTTTTTAAAAAAATTTTCTACATTTTAGTTACATTTCATTTTTGGGTAAATTAATGATAGTTTGCTCGTTTTTCTACAGGTGTTTTCAATACCACTAGTAGTAATATAACCAACCAGAGCTCCAGCAATGGCAGAGAAGTCATCACTTTACGACCCAATAAACAGAGGACCAAGAAGAGTAAGAATCCGTTTGGAGGCTGCAGTCTGCTCTAGATACATTTCCTACAATTTAGCTTTTGATTTCAGCGACTTGCATTTCTGTTTTTAAGATGACATCAGTCATTGTTGTATTACCTGGAGGTAAGCCCACAACGACTGGGAATGTCAATATAACACCATTTTCAGTTCTTCATTGATTTTGCAACTTTTGTGCACCTGTTGCTCCTCCCATTGTGATTGCCTTAAATAATGGCAACAGCTGCAGTTTTCTTTTGTGTCCCTAATAAATTCTATATTTGATGCTTAGTGGATTTTTTCCCCTCGAAACTGTCTTGACATATAGAAATTTGTCCAGATGTGTAGAAGCAAAAGGTGCACTTGGACTCTGGAAACATTTCCTCCAGTATGTGATTTTTTTTTTTTTTTTACACAGCTACTCATTGTGGTGTTTAACACGAATGCTGTGCAATATATTTGCATGTATTGTAAAAGATACACAGATTATTTTGTACCATATTTTTCTAGCAGTTAACAGAATATGGTTCAAACTATTACTGTTTATCCCTGACAGATCCAGAGGTAAATTGTATTTTTGTATTAAACACAACAGTGTTGAGTGATAACTATGTGCCAAATTTACTCTTATTGAGTCTTTGCTGAAGATCACATTTAAGTGATTAGGATAGAGCCTCATTTTTTTTAGAATACACTCCTCTGAGTTAACAATTGTGAATCAAGAATTACACAAAATTATTACTTTTATGTACACTTAGTAAATGTAACCTTTATTTAGATGATAAATTAATAATGCGCAACTCTTTGAGTCCTATGATATAAATTACAATTAACTATACTATATTTTCATTGCAGGTGTTTACCTTTTACGTCTTTTTTTAATCATTGAATTTATTTAGCTGTAAATACTAAGTATTGGTGACACTAAAGATTCAAGAGGAAATTATTTTAATTCTAACATTACAGATATTCAGGCATAAGCCTACAAGACTAAAAGCCCACTGCTTAGTGACATCTGTGGCAGTAAGTCTATAACAGAATGTAAAAGCATGGCTCTCAAAGGGCCACAAGCCGCCCATTAGGACAGGATATTAAAGTGTTTATGTTCTTGTCTTTGCCTGAAAGTAAAAGAACATGAGGGTATTGACTTAAGACTATGTGTATGCCTTTTTTTTGTATTAAGCCTTTCAGTTTTTTTTTTCCTCTTTTGCAAACCTGTTCATCAAGCAGAAAAAATTATACGACGATGTGGTATAGTCTGGTGTCTCAACCAGGATTTAAGCAAACATTTGCAGTCTACATGCAACCAAATCTGTAAGTTTTATGATAATACCATGTATGCATGTTTGGTTTTAGCTTTTACAATAAAATTCTCTCACGTATTCAATCCTCATCTTTATGAATTCTGAAAATACAAAAAGGTGCTTAAATGTGTTCCACAGTCACATCACGGTACTGAAAGTGTCCTGAAAGAACCAAGTATGTTTTTTGGCTCCATGTGAAGTCTACTTTATATAAATATATATAAAATGCATGCAAGCCTTTTTTCACATCAGTGAATGTTCAACAATGTTTACATTAACAACTAGTAAGCATTTTAATCCCATCTCTTACCGCTTGTGTGAAACTGCCTACAGTAAACCTGCAACAACAAAAAATAATACTCCTTAAACTGTTTTTTTTGGTTTGTTTTTCTGTTTGACATTGTCTATTTTATTAGTAACATCATGACTGAATGATTTTTGTGCACTTTATCATTTAGATGAAAGTAAGTCTTAAAACAATATGTTAATAATTACTATTCATATGTATTGTTACTCAGGTGAAATAATATCTCTGCTTTACTTGTATTCTGCTTTTCTCTCACATCGACCTTTGTAAACCAAATTGACACATTTAAACAAACCGACATGTAACAGTGTGTTGGAGGGTGAAGTATGGCGCTCAGACGCGCACCAGATGTTATGTTTGGGGAAAGTGTTTGTTGGAAAATTGAAACTAAAAAATGTTTTTTTTCACTTGTGTCTTGGTGGGGGTTTTTCCTCTTCTTCTTCACCCCATACTTTAAAATAGAAGAACAGGAATTCAGATTACTGATGTTTTTGTAATGTTTTTATTGAGTTGTTTTCATTTAAAACGGCTTTATGAAAACATCAGTTAAAATGCATGGCATATATGCGACTTGCTGCCTTCACACAAGGAGGTAGTGCATAGCATATCCATAATCCTTCTCTACCTAAAAGTGAGGTTTAAAAATTAAGAGTAAAAAATACGCTATTGAATGATTGTCAACTGGAATAAACCAGTTTTGGAATAATATCCTCATAATTTTTCATGCTTGTTTTTGGCATTTGAATTCTACACATAATGTATCCAATTTTAATGAGAATCTTACTGTAGGAATTTAGTTTTCAACTATTCTCACATTGTTGCATTATCAAATATCATTTGGTAAACAACTCCAGCCTTAATGAACATGCATACAATTAGTGTAAACAATGCTATAAAGATAACTTGCATTTCTTCTGTCTTTAGGGTTTGACTCAGTGCCTTGCACATGTATTTATTCCTCCCAAACTCAATATTATACAGTATTCTGTTTCAAAGGAACCAATAACTTTTTTTAAGGTTTTGTTGACTCTAGTGGCCTTTATTTGAAAGTAGTTTAACAGGAAAGAGGCTAATGAGAGAGGGGGAAGACATGCAGCAAATGTCACTAGGCTGAGAATTGAACCTGTGACCACTGCCACAAGGACCAGGGCCTCAATATGTGGTTTGGGCTTTGCCCCTGTGCCACCACAGCACCCCAGAACTAATCACTTTAATGTATTTTAATAAAACCGATCAAAGTGGCGCATAATTGTGAAGTGGATGCAAATTGACATGTTTTTTCCAAACATTTTGTTTGAAATAAAATAATATGATTATGTGTTAATCTATCACAAAACTCCCAATGAAATACACTGCTGTATGAGGTAATGCAGTAAACAGGAAGTCCAGTGGGTGTGGCTACATTTGCAAGGCACTGAATCACTGACCTTTTCCCACAAGGATTTGCTTTGCAGCATCAGAAACTCCTGAAATCAAGTAAACGCATAAAGGTTTTCCTACATTTTCTGTGAGGTTAGCGGAATTCAACACGAGGTTTAGCTGTTGCTCGGGAGCCTTGTTAGTGACCTCCATTGGCTTTTGTGTCCTGGAGCTTTTGGTGATCCATTATCTTGATGTTCTTCTCAGCGTTTTCAGTGTTCCTCACCAGAGTCTCCAGCCTAATCTTGATCTTCTTCTGGTCCTCCAGAGCGCAGCTGATCACTATGGCCTGAAACTTCTGGTCGATGGGGACAGGCGGTGCTTCGGTCACGCAGGCCGCGTGCAGAGCCAGCAGCTGCTGCCGAGCACCTTCCATGTCGCTCAGTAGCTTTTTCACTATTTCATCTATTATAGACGTGGCCTTCTGCAGCGCCTCCTCCTGCTGGGGGTTCCTGATTGTGCCGATACAGATCTCCACAGACAGGGTTCGGCCCATCAGACGGTTTGCAGTTAAATTCAGCTCTTCTCTCTCACCTTGAAAATACAAGGAATCATTAAAACCATGTGTTTTAAAACCTCTAAGCCAACAGTTAAATATTCAAAACGTCAAATATTTCTTGATACTTGGTCGTAGAGACGACAAAATCAGACATTTTCTCATTTTACAAGTGGATAATATGCACAGAATTGAATCAGTTCGAGAAAATTGAATCAAAATATGAAGACATTTATACCATCCTTCCTCATCTACACAAGCCATTGATTGCAGTACCTGTCCTTTCATGACTTTGTCACTGGAGTCAAAATTGAATGGCTGAACCCCTCACAAACCAAAGCCGCCTTGACAATATCAGAATCTGTCATACCTTGATGAAATGTACATATATAGTACACTTAAACCAGCTAATTGTTCACTTATTCTCCCTCTTGTGATGCGAGTCTCCAGAGTCTGGAGGACGAAGCTGAGAGACACAGAATCCAGGCAAAGTTCCAGAGTGAAGTTTCCACTATTATGATTTAGGGAGCCGTGTCATCTGCTGTTGGTTCACTGCGTTTCATCAAGTCCAAAGTCACAAAGACATCTAGGGCAACACTGTGGAGCACTTCCTGCCGACAAGCTTAACAGACATGCATGATTTTATTTTCCAGCAGGTCCTGGTACCTGGAGAAGCCTCCTTGCAAAAAAGTGTCAATTCCAAACTGGCCTGACCTAAATCCCACAGAGAACTGTCAAGAGGAAGAAGAGCTTCACCAGCCCTGACAAATGCAGTTGAGATGAAGGACTACTGAAGCAAACTGGGCCTCTATGGTCACCATGTCACACCTCATTAATACAGTAAGTTGTATAAAATGCACCCTTCTTTAAGCACTGAGTGCAGATACTGTGCTGCACATGGACATTTCTATATTCTGAATCTTGGTTGTATGTGATAGTCTATATTTCTGAGGAATAGAGTTTTGCGTTTCATCAAATGTAAGCCCTAATCCTCAGAATTTCAAAAATACATCACCGAGTTCGTCTTTCATTCATTGAAATCTCTAAACTTGCTGAGATTCTAACTGAGCTGCTCTTGTATCTTTAAATGATCAGTGGAAAGTCACTGTGGGTGGAGGACTAGTTGCTTCGTGTTCATCTACAAGCTTTGCTCATCATCACGATCACCCGGTGCACGAATAACCTCATCCGATCACAATGTCACAGAAAGAACAAAGCGACTGGGAAAACACCAGGTTTCAAAGCGCAAACCCAGTTCGGCCCTCGGATATTTACGTTAAGTTATGTAAGTTGCGAGAATTTAGCAGCCTCACCCGGACAGATGTTACGCATTTCTTGGCTGTTCTGCAGGGACTGAATCATTTCCAGGATGCTCTCCCTTTCCTGCTCCATGGCGGCTGCGGCGTCGCGTAAAGCCTCCACCCTGACGAAAGGCACAAACAAGCGCATTGCTGCCACTGTCAAGAAAATGACACCACAACAGCTTAAAGTGAAAGAGCTCTTCTTGGGTTCCTACTTTTATAATCACGACATCGGGAGTCGTGATTATAAAGTAAGACTGTAACCGCAAAGATTTAGGTGGTCAGGCATTTACAGTCCACACAAACGGAACATCGGGCCGAGCTGACGCGGCGCACATGGTCCGGCCTGTTTTACTCCGCTGTACCTCATTTCCAGCTGATCCAAACTTTCCAGGAGTCGCCCGGAGCGATCCGCCATCGACAGCGTCCTGCTGAATTTGCTGCAGGCAGATTCGTTCAGTTTTGCGTGTATTTTTGCCTGTGCCATGATAATATTGATGATGATGATGATGATGATTGTCCGCTGTGCTCTATTAAAATCTTCCTTCCCGGAGCGCTAATGTGATGTCCGTCCAGCCCTCGCTGTTCTCCAGCTAATCGTTATTCTTCGGACTGAAGCGGCGCCTCGGGAGAACATTTCCAAACATGGGCTGCAACTTCCTTCACTCGCTTGTCGAAGCTTCCCGAGGAGAGCAGAGCTACGGTTCCTAAATGTGTGGGCCGCGGACCCCTAGAGGGGCCAAGGGAACGGACACCTGGTCCACAGAGACAATCTGCTTTGGGATATAGTTTCTTTACATTTGTTTTGTAAAGGGAGCCTTTAAGTTGTGCTTGGATGTTATGAAACTGAGAGAGGAACAAAGTATTTAACTTTTATTACAAACTTTTAAATGGCTGTAGTAAAATATTTTGATAATTCTTCACAGAATCCTAAAGTATCTGTTAGCTTTGCAAAAATAAAGGGAATTTTATTTGTACAGCAAAAAAGGTTTTACATGATTAGGAGGAAAATGAACCAATAAACGTACTGTTGTGACAAATTAAGAGAACAGTGACAGCCTACACTTAATGATATTCCATATATTAATCAAAGACAGACCGCTTTAACTTTTTCAGCCTTGATAAAAGAACTCATAATTCAGCAAAAGTAGTTTATCCAAAACCTTTCCCTACACTATCTTAAATTCATTATGTTATGTGACAGATTCGGAACTATTACTTGTTCTTTTACACATAAAAATCAGAGACATTTGACATGCAGCTAACCTAAATTTATTACAAGTCTCTTGGCTCCAGATAGCCAGTCATGACCTTTGTAGGTCTACAATTAAGAACTAAAGAACCAAATTAAGTTTGCGTTTTTGTCAATCAAATAAAAATCTGATAAAACACATTAGTTTGTGGCTGTAACAAACAAATATGGAAAAAAACAAGTGTAAATGCCTTGGCAAGTTTTCATCTGATCATTTAAAAACTCAAACTCTGATGTTGTATAGCTGTCACCTGCTTAATTCTACATGCAGAGAACCAGTGTCAAATAACACGAGCATAAACACAAAGGCTGTACCTCCTGAACTACTATCAGTTTTTATTCCTTATGTGTGATTGAACATTAATCTGTCTAGGTGTATAGAGGCAACAAATTCAAATTTTATAAATATATTATTCTAGGGGCGGTTGAATTTGTGCCCCAAATTGCATTATCATGCTTTCCTTTTCATATTAACCAATAGACTCAATTTGTCTTATCAGAAAAAAAGATACTTTTTCTCGTCTTTAAGGAAACCCAAGACATCAGATGTAGAAATAGTCAAGAATGTGGTCACAAGGCCAACTGAGGAATCTTGCAGTGTCACCAATGCCAACTATAGCACATGTGTCAACACACCAAAGTGTTTGAGGCTCCACAGGAGAATCTTTGGCAGACAGCAACCAGCTCCCACTAAAACCCCAAAGCATGCAATCAGCCCAGTTTCAGAAGGGGCAGTGTGTGTTGCCAAAACAGAGGAAAGATGCCAACATAAAATGATGTTTACATTTATTTATTAAATCAGACAACAAGAGTAGAAAACTGACAGCAGCTGATGATTTCACAGAAGTTCCAAGTTCTTAGAATTCCAGAAGACTCCGTTGTAGCGCTTCCTCCAAGTCTGTAAAAAAAAAAAAAAATTAAAGACAAGATGAGGTTTTACAGAAAGAAAAAAATCACCTTATTCTCATTTAAACTTTGCACATTTGATTACTTTTGAGTATAGTCTCGGTATGACTAGCACCACATCGAATGGCATCGGTTTTAATGTAGACATATTTAGATCAATTGATTCTGAAAAAGCTCAATTTCTGATAAAGTGCAATGCAATAAAACAGCTAGGACTGATGTTTAGGTGCAATGAACAGCTCCAATCTTCAGACTTTTATAATATTTTGATTTTTGCTCTGCTAGCAAGAAGGAAAAAAATGCCAATCAGTTACTTTCAGACCTTTACAAGCTTATTGAATACTTTTTTGTATCACTGGAAAATGCAGAGAGAATAAAACAGCAGGATTTAGAAAGTTAATTAGTATAACCAAAGCAGGACTGTGTCAATGGTCAGAGTACTGAGAGGCTACCAACTTAGCTGACAATTACATCAACATGGAAAATATAAGACATGTAAATGATGCAGTAAACCTTAAGAATTTTGAAAAATTGTCTATGTATTTTTTTTACATATTATAGTAAAAGATGATTTAAGCATAAAAAAGAGAAAAAAAGAGAAAATGTTGAGGTGTTTTATAAGTTTATATTATTTTAACAATGGTTTCATCCAAGTAACACAAACTTAAAAATGTCAACATCATCATTTCCCACCACATTGTGTTAAAGTAAAACTCATTTACTCCAACAACGGACAGACAGAGCAGCAGGTATCCAGAATAATATTCTTCAAAGTTTAAAAACGCTTTTAAAAGACAAAAGAACAGACACAGCATGCTTCATGGATAGCTTCTGCAAACTGCATAACAGGAAGAACTACTTGACAAAACATCCAGGCATAAAAATCAGTCAGGTTCTCTGTAATGGCTGTTGAAAGAGCTTTCAGTTAAATTATTACTAGAGCAGTGAGGACTGACTTTCCCCGAAGAGTCAAATAGGCTCTTTACGGGATTCAGGTCAGTGGAAAAGCTCCCGACTATTCTTTGATTTTTGTTCCCCCTCAGGAACAAGCATACTGCAAAACAGTGGAGTCCACTGACCCAATAACACAGGTCTCCACAAACTCAACTAGTGGACGTAAAAACTGACCCTGGTTTAGTTGAAATGTTGCCCTGGGCGTCTTTTTGGTCACAATAAGGACGCAAGTGTTTTAATAAAAATAACTGTCACAAATTAAAGCAGCTACTCAAGCAGCAGAAAATATTTGTTAAGCTGTCATAAGCATATTTAACTCCGCCTTTTATTATTCAATTAAAGCTTCTAGGATTGTCCTGGACGACTACCCTCATTTACAGATACAGTCAGTTGTAACAATGAAAATTTCAGAGTAATGTTAATGACAGCTTTGCTTCTCAAACTCCCAGCTGGTATTTGAAGAAGGTCTCAGACTCACTGATACTGAGCAGGGTCCTGCTGGAAGACCCGTCCTTTTAAAAGGGAGTCATTGCTTTTCACTGTCACCAAATGTATGATTAGTTTTTATTCCAGAGCAAATAGATGCTCTGGAATTGAGTCAATATACTGAAGACACATTTACAAATAAATACTCTTCAGGTAATTGCAGCATAAAAGTTCACCATCAATAACAGAAACAAAGCGAGTTATAGTATACACACCCAGGACCTGGAAGAAAAACAGTTTCTAGCTGTATTATAAAGCTGTTATAACAGATCCTATTAGAAAATGTTACTCTTGAGACTAACAAGTTTAGTGCTATTTTAGTATGAATACATACCAGCAGACTCTCTTGCAGCCTTTCTTGCTTCCTCTGCACTCAAAGACAACACACGGCACATTTCTTCATCTATTTGCTCTGGAATAAAAACAGAAAAATGCAACTGATTGATTCTAAAAAAACGTAACTAATTACCAGGAATCTGATACATACAGAGCAAGTCAAATGCACAGTTACTTTTACTTCCTGAATATCAAAAGGGCTTTCACACAAAGCATTAAGTTTGCAGATAAATCAATCTGTAATTTCAACTGGCATTTTGCAGCATCCTAACAAAATCAGACTGGCCTGGCTGAGGAAAATGAAAACAGACTTCACCCATGTCTGGCACAAATTTTTGGTAGTAAAAATTTACCTTCATGAGCTTCTGGTTCATCATTGACTTTAGTGGTGCTTAAAATCTTCACCAGTGTTTCGTCTTCAATTTCTGTACAAAGCACAAACCAAGATTGAAATGCGGTACAAAAAAATGTGAACAAACGAGAAACGAACTGATTTACCGTCGCTTCCTGAATTGATCTCCACAGCGCTGATTATCTTTACAGTTTTGGGGTCCGGCTTTGAATCCCCCATGCACTCCCGGGAGCTAAGGCATGGCTCCAGTGTACAGTGTGTAGCGTGATAATGTTTATGAAACATCGGTACCCTGCTGAAGCTCTCCTGGCACGCTTGGCACACTACGTCAAAGGCTTTGCCCAGGTTCAGGGCCGCATGCTTTGTGTGGATATGAGTCTTCATCTGTGAATAAGAGGGAACAGACACGCTGCATGGCTCGCATATGTACTGACATCTGCCTTCTGCAGCGAGATTTCTCATGCACCGGGTGTAAGTGGCTTTCTTCTCCTCTACGAATGATTCTCCATCCATACAAGGACATGCATTCTGACTGGTTTCCTCAGCAGCAGGAGGCTGAACAACTTCAGGCTCGTCCATGCAGTAGTAGTCCTTACTGTGAAGATTCCTGTAGTGACCCATGAACTCGTCCTCGGTGTCGAACCGCATGCTGTCGCACAGGCCGCAGAAGTGGGACCTCTGTATCTGCCCGCCGTGCTCATTCATGCAGTGTCGGCGCACGGTGGATTCTTTGAAGAACTTCTGCGGACAGTGTCCACAGATGAATCTCTGGAAGCTGTGACTGCTCGTGTCGCTGCAGTGTTTGAAGACGGCTGCTTCCGAGTCAAACACGTCTTCGCACATCCTGCACATCCAAGTCGAAGACGGAGTCTCCGCCGCGTCCTGCCGCGATTTGGAAGCAGAAGGCGGCGGCACTGAGGCTTCGACGCTAGTGGAAGGTTTGGCATCGAGGTCTGAGACGAGGTCGAAGGGAACCGCTTTCTCTGTGAAGAAGGTGTGCCCTCTGTGGACTTCGGACACGTGCAGCAAGATATCTTCGTGCCGGGGCATTTCCACTTTGCACTTGCGGCAGAAGAACAGGAAGTTGGAGAGGTGGGCTCCCCCGTGGAAGCGGCTCATATGTAGGCGGGCGATTGAAGACTCCCCCATGTGTTTGCCACAAACGCCACACTGGTGGAAAATCTGGTTTGCAGCCAGGAGATGCTTACTAGCGTTGCCCTCCTCAGAAAACTGCATGCCGCATTCACAAAACCAAGCCGCCACCAAGAACCTGCTGCTGCTGCTGTCGTTTACGCCTGGGCTCAGTCTTTGTCGTTTGGCTAGAAATCTATGGCGGTCACTCCATTCTTTGTTTCTTTTTTGAAACTCAAACTCAAGGTTAGACGATATTCTCTCCTGATGGTTCTCTGCTTTTATTTGAGTTTGTTGCATTTCAACAAAGCGACTGTACTGAAGTAGCGCTTTCGCCATTGTTTGATTGACC
Source organism: Micropoecilia bifurca (assembly GCA_903067075.1). Classification (NCBI taxonomy): domain Eukaryota; kingdom Metazoa; phylum Chordata; class Actinopteri; order Cyprinodontiformes; family Poeciliidae; genus Micropoecilia; species Micropoecilia bifurca. Next base: position 16,141 of record CAEGAF010102295.1, read on the forward strand.
TCGACTTCGTGTAGCTTCGACTCTTTATGTCTTTCGATTTCAGCCTGGTTGAGAAAGATTTCTGAGCATGGAATGCACTGGCCTCGGACTTGGAGCTGTTTCATAATGTCCACTATGGTTTTGTCGGGCTTGGCCACAGCGCAGCCTTGCCTGCAGTGCACACTAGAAGAGAAGCATGAAGAGTAACAGTTAAATAAATAAATACTGAAACCATCAGTGCAAACAGTGCCTTGCAAAAATAGCCAGACCGCTTCAAAATGTTCTGAGTTGATGCATTATAGCCACAAACTATGTTGTATTTTATTGGGAGTTGCTTGAAAGACTATCGACATTTAAAATGTACAGAGCCATTTTTGTCCTAAGTAATGTTTGTCTGAAGCCACAAAAGCAACATGAGCCATTGAAAAGAGAGAACTTAAGTCTATAAATGCTAACTTTGTTTAATAGTTTAATTAAAGAACAATTTTTATTTGTTTATTTATTTTTTATTTCTTGCACCGATATTATTCATTTGTTTGGAAAAAATGACTAAAGAAAATTCAAGGGTTACCTTCGCAAGGAATTGCATATGTAGAATTAATAAAGTCGCAACAAAACCTACTTGAAGTGAGCTTGAGCTGTCTGATGGGAGGTCAGCACTTGGTGACATAAGGAGCAGCGGACCTTGAATGCCACATCCTTACACAAAGCGATGAGACGATCCTTCACGTGATGTGGGACCGGAAGCGGCTGCGCTGTTCCTGTCCTTTCTTTAATAAGAAAGCGAAAGAGGCTCAACAAAAACTTGATCATCCAATTTTGCTTTTAAGTTTAAAAATTTAACAATAAGAACATAGTGCTGCCACATCAGTTGTTAATTAAATCAATAAGCCTCACCGGTCATAACGAGAGACTCAGCGAAGTGGTTTTTGTCTGACATGTGCTGAAGACACTCGTCTCGTAAGTTAAAGAGGAGGAAGCAGACGGGACAGGCAAAGCAAACGATCCGCTGATAAGTTTGATCCAAGCTGTGGCTGTCGGTACTGGACAAGGAGATCTAATGATGAAAAGCAAATGCAATTTAAATTTCTCAGCTGAAGATCCACCATCAGCGACTTCACTGAAAACACACCAACCTTGGATTCAACGTGTTTTTTCCATTCTTCCTTGGTCTGAAAGTGCAGACAGCAGGCAACGCAGGCAAAGAGCTCGGATGGACTTCCTTTGAGGTGAATTGTTGGGTCACATGGAGAGTGATCGAACCTGCAAAACGTTTGCACAAAACGACCCCCTTATGTACGCGGCAAAAACTACACAAATAGTCCTGCGGCGAACAGAGCGGCGACTTTACCGCTTCAAGTGGCCATCGAGGAGGGAAATGTTCTCGTAAACACGACCGCAGTTAATTACTGGGCAAGTGTGACCAGTTGAACTGCTTCTAGGGAAAGCGGCATGAGTGCGTCTTCTTCCTGAACCGGCACTGATCACTCCAGGCTTCGGGCCTAAATAGACACAAAAAGCATAATGATTATTTATATTTAACAACGCACAGATGTCAAAAGAGTAGAGCTATTTATATTCCAAACAATTCCAGATTTGTTTGGAATATGGATTCACCTGGCATCCTTAACCACATGTCCACACAGCGCTTTGCTTCCATGCTTACACCATTTGCTGATGAACCAGCCAACTCTTGCTGCCCATGAGCTTTTTGTAAGATTTGTTTTTCCTAAAAGACAAAGGAAAAGCAACAAAGGTATGACAATAAGCACAAAGTTGTGAAAACCAAGAAAGAAAACATGATGCCAGTGATTCAAATGACAAGTACTGACTGTGCAGATCACAATGCATGCAGCATTGCTAGTTGATCGGAATTGTTTATTCTAGGCTTTGGCCACTGGAGGGCACTGTTTTAACTTTCTTTGTCATATACAATTAAAAAAACAATAAAAAAACAGGTGAAAAATTCTAATGGTTATTTACTTTAATTCTGTTCTTAGATAAACAGGAAAAAACAATTGTAGTAAAAATATCATTAATGTTATTTCAAGCATTGTCCAAATGTTTATTTTCTTTTAATTCAAGATAAATCCTCAAAAAAGGCAGAAAGAGGTTATTGGGAAAATTTGGTTTCTGTTATACCTTTGACTCTTTATAACCAAGCAACATGATATGGTTTGACTTGGCAATAATCATACACACATCAAAAATTGAAACTTTTTAAGATTACAAGCAAAAGATGTGTGTAAACAGAACAGTAATACTGCAAAACATCCTGAACATGCTACCTCCAACAGGAAATACGCTGGTGTCTGCAATGAAATAGTTTAGATTAGCGGTTCTCAACGTGGGCGGTACCGCCCCCCAGGGGGCGTTCAGAGAACGGCAGGGGGTGCTGGCGGACATTTTTACAAAAGTGGGGCGCTGGGATGCCTTTGGGGGGCGTTTGGTCGAAGGTTAACTTTACACCTTAAATGCACAACAATGTCAGTTTAGACTTTGAGCAACTTTGCAAAACTGTATTATGTAACATTAAACCATGCTTGGCTGCAATGGCAGCTCTCCTTCTATTCAGTGTTTGTTAGCTTCTGTTAGCTTCTTGGCGCAGCTCCGTTCTCCTGCTACTGGTAGCTAAAATACCCTCACTGTGTCTCCCTCTGAAAAATGAACACATTTAAATAAAGAAATCCCTCCATGGTGATGCCACGATAGAGAGCGTTCTTTTTATAGCGTTAACACCGGAGCTGTAAGTGGTCCGGTATGAAACGGGGTGATAGAACAACACAGCACTTTTAATTTCAATAATCATAATGCAGAAATTGTTTCCGTGGTTTTGAAAGGTTCATGTCAGTCTGCCTTTCCCCCATTGATACGCTTCCCGACCGCCCTGCACATTAGGGGCTTAAAAAACAAAGACACGCACATTGCACAAAACTCTTAAATAGGAGAAGCGGGACATAAAACAGTGCGACAAACTAGATGTGAATTTTGGCATAAAAACAGAGAGTCCGGCGCTGAACAGTGAAAAAATCAACACATGTGAAACACGTCGATTAGGAGGCGCAGGAGGTGATGAGTGAAGATTATTCGTCTTATATTACTCGTCTTATAATGGATAAATGATAAAATAAATGTAGCAACAGGAAAGAAACTACAGTGGACATAGCAATAAATCAAGAGAGGATACTACTAATCAAAGGAAACTAAATAGAAATGAATGAAGAACAAAATGCAAGAATAAACTAAGAAACTAAAGTAAATACAGAGGAATAAACTGGTATGGCAAGACCTTTGGAGCAA
>CAEGAF010102310.1:0-29672 GCA_903067075.1 Micropoecilia bifurca
ATTACTCTACTTCACAAACTATTGGTGCAACAACTGGTCATTATGTGGCATTAGGGACATGTGGCTGCTGCTCATTGTGAAACTTGCTTTGTGTTAATGGGAGAAGCCAAATAGGTGTTTTCTATTGGTGGTGATGTACAAGCCCAGGAAAGGAGGCTATGACTTTATAGCAGTCAATCAGTTGCTGGGGTCAAAACACCAGCGTTTCTCTCTTGCTTTTTTGTAACGAGTAACTAAACCACACATTGAAAATGTATTGGAGTAAAAGTATGAAATTAAGTTCGGAAATATAGTGAAGTAAAAGTGAAAGTTATCAAAAATTCTCATACTCGAGGAAAGTATGAAGTACCCAAAAATATACTTAAGTAGTGAAGTATTTTTACTTCGTTACTATACAACAGTGGTAACGAGTAACTAAACCACACATTGAAAATGTATCGGAGTAAAAGTATGTAATTAAGTTCGGAAATATAGTGAAGTAAAAGTGAAAGTTATCAAAAAATTTTGTACTCGAGGAAAGTATGAAGTACTCCAAAATATACTTAAGTAGCGAAGTGTTTTTACTTCGTTACTATACAACACTGCTCAATGCTAGTTATCAATAAAGAAATTAATTTGATGACATTATTACTGTAGTTTTATTGACACCTTTAGGATATTATTCCATGACGAAAAAAGGATGATGCGTTTTTTTCAAACATTCATAAAATAAACCATTAACACATTCAATGACTCTAAAAATACATCGCTGACTTATAAAATGCTGCATCTATAGGATAAAATACTCTCATAAAAAGATATCCAAACTCCACTAACAATGTAATCTCTAATCGTCAAAACATGTGTTCAATAAAAAGGAGATGTCTTAATGTACAAATATACAGAATTATTTTCTAACGCAACATTATTATGTAGCTACTTCTCTATTTTGGCATACGTTTGGTCTTTTTGTTTCATATGTTTATCTTTGGCACAATGCACCAAAAGTAATCCTCACATCATTACTGAGTAAAAAAAATAAAAATGGAAACACAGTGCTTGTTCTCTCAAAAATGTAAACATTATAACATTTATGTAAGGCAGCTGGAGAAGGCGCTTGATCTCTGCAGGTCACTCCTCCTTTGACCTCTGGGCTTTGCTCAGGAGAAAAAGTGGAATCACAAAAGAGGCCGACGTGATGAGAAAGCAGGTCTGTGCTCCTGCAATCCAATAAACTGAAATAAAATGCAGAAAAAACTGGATAAGCATAAGATGTAAATACAAAAACAGCAAAAATAAAGGCGTCTCAAAGTAATTCCAGATTTGTAGGAGACAGGGATAATTTATATGAAGCTAAATTGAAATGCTAAAGCGCTAAAAGGGCCATTATTTTTCTGTTCAATAGCTTCCTTACCAGAGGATGACACCACTGGCCCAAACGCTCTCGCCAACGCTCCCAAACTACGCAGGATTCCCATCACAGTACCTTTCTGATTAGCTGAACCTGATCAAACAGCCGACAAAGGACAATCAGCAACATTGATCTCAAAATCAGAATATTTAATAAGAAAATTAATACAGGAAACTCACCGTGGTCAGCAACAAGGGTAGAGAGGCAGGGAACTACAACTGCTGCAGCTGCAACAATCAAAATATGAACAAAAAAGTGTAAATAGTAAATTAAATGATGATAGAGAAAATAATTTCCATTTTCTTCCAAGTTGAAACCATTTTTGAGTGATCAAACTTTAAAATTCAAACTGAGGGAAGCTTAATATCCAGGGATCAATTCTTGGACCTGCTCTTTTTAACTCAAAATGTATCTTTGAGTTAAATTTTAAACTGCTGATCTTTAATGACATAATCCTTAGCTTCTTGGAAATGTCTATCTTCAACAATGAAAATGATACAACCAGGTTCTATAAGAAGAAATGTTTGCTTAATGTTTTATTTATTTTATCAAGAAACATTTTGAAATCCTATCAAATTTACCAGTAAACAGTTAATCTGAGTATAACATTGAATTTATTTAGTGTAATTAAAATCAATCACACTCACAATCTCACTGCAGTGTTTTCAGGTTCAACTAATCTGGTTTAAATTTTAACCCTTTAGTTCATTGTTACGTATCAATAATTTACACGAAAAAGCAGAATAACCACTTTCAGTCTTCTTCTCACTTCTACTAAAGAATGAATAGCGCCCTCTATGGTCAGACGTGGCAACTACACCTTTCACCTATTAATTTGTTTGAAGAAAATCATGTTAGAAAATGTATTGTTTGATTAACTTTTCTTCAGATGTGCATAAAAGGTTTACAGGCAGCCACTAATCATCTCCTATTATTTATATTAGCAATAAAAATTAAAAGTTGCTTTGATTTTAGTTGATCCTAAAATTGTATCACGGCCGTCATTACAAGCAGCAATAATTTAACAAAATTTTGTTCAATCATTACTGCTTTATTAAAAATATTATCAGATAAAAAGCAAACATTACTCACCAAAAGAGTATAATGCCAAGCCAATGTAAAGCATTGCAATATTCCATGATAACCCAATGAGAATGAATGCAGGGATCAGCATCATTATTGCCTGAAAGGATTAAGATTTACTTCAGTATTATATTTCTCTGTATAATATTCATCATGCAGATAAATTTATATCGTTACCATGTAAACAGCACGTATGTGTTGCCCAGGTTTGATTCTTCGAGCGTAACCCCCCTGGATTAAAGCCATGATGACACCAATGAAGAAGAACATCTTTCCCTGCTGCATGCTATTTACAGAAGACAATAACAGGATTTATGTTTCTCCTTAGAGTTTCTGCCTGTTTCACCTACTCAAATTTGAGACTTTATAAAATTGTTATGAATGGAATTTAAGACCTACTTATCAAAATAAATGTACACTTCATCCAGCCAACTTGCAATAAATTTCCATTTGTCCTCGATAGATACAGAAAAGCTAACTAGTTAGCATTGAAGATGTCTGCGATTTTGCCTGACAGAAAAGCCCCGCCAAAAAATACAAAAATAAAAATACATAAACACGATTATACGGAGGAGGATTAAGGTAACAAAAAAGAGTTCTAATTATGTCAAAATCAAAATAAATTACCAAACATTCTTAAGTTAGATGAATGTAAATTATGTTAGAATTTAAAAATAATCATGTAACTGTGTTTTTCTTGTAGGATTTGTAAACCTGCAAGTTATCCACACTGAAAGCCTATCTCAAATGTATTAGGCAGATTTGAGTTTTAGACTACATTTGCCTTACTTATTTAATTTAAACAATTCTGATTCTCAGAAAAGAGTGAAAACGCTAAGATTAAAGTGAGAATGTTTTTGTCCTTCTCCTATCAGCCCTACCTTGTAAACTTGAAGCGCTGGTGAGTCAGAAAACTCAGGGTGAACTCTAGGCCGGAGAACAGGAAGAGGTAGCAGAAATAAACCAAACCCAACACTTGGAGCTTCTGCATTCCTGTAAGAAACACAACACCACTTCCTGTCAGCAGGCCATAGTCCATTTATGGTCTAGTTAAAGGGTACAATGATGTAGGACCAGCACTCACTGTCTTTAGAAGGTGGTTCCTTTGTCTTGGTGACAGCAGTGAAATGGAACAAGGAGACTGGACTGAGAAGGTCCAGTGCGTCTCCACCATGAGAAGATGAACCCTGGAATGACAATAACTTTACATTTCTGGAAAAAAAAAAACATTAAATACATTGGAAATACAGTAAAAGATGGAAATTAACCAATAATTTTAACTTTTTAAAATAAGAATATCTACATATTTTTTTGCTTAAAACTACTGTATGTATGATTTGGAGCCAAGGACGCATCTGCAGTTAAATAAATACCTCTAGTTCTTCTACTTCTTGACTTAGAATTAATAGAGTGTAGGTCTAATCTGGTGATTATTTTTTTGGGTTAACTGATTAACAATTGGAGAGCAAAAGGTGCTTACACTGCAAAAACACAAGAATTTTTGGGCTAGTTTGTAGTGCAAATATGTTAGTACACTTGAAATAAGACAAAAAATATCTTACAAGTAACTTTTAAGCAGGACATAAGAGCTTGTTTTAAGTTAATAATTCCTTTATTTTATTTTACTATTATAAGATGTGATAAGTGAAATAATCTGAAAAATGGAACTAGTACTTTTTCATAAAAATTAAGGGATTACTGATTTAAAACAAGCTCATATCTTGCTGAAAAGTTACTTTTAAGTCAATTCTGACTCATTTAAAGTTTACCAACATATTTTCACTAGATTTGGGTTAGAGTGCAGGTTTTGATGTCTTTGATGTTTTTACCTTTTTAATCTTTTTCTTTTTCAAAAATCTCTTTAATATTTTTCTCTTTACTTTTTATTTTATTTTTATTTTTCTTTCTCATTGTTTCTTTTTTAATGCTTTCTTAAAATCTCTTTCCCTCTCTCAGTGTTTATTCAATGTCACCTGTAGTTTTTATTTCAATTATGTGAAGCACTTTGAAATGCCTTGCTGCTGAAATGTGCTATGCAAATAAAATTTAATTGACTGATAGAAACAAGACCAAAAATACTTGGTAAGATTTGTGTATTTGCAATGTAATAGAACAAGGTAAGTTAAATCTATGCGACTAGTCAAGTTCTTGCTAGAAAATATCTATTACTGAAACATTAAATGAAAAAATTATTGTTTTTTGTTCTGATTACTGCTCTGAGTATGTTGTTTTTTCAAAAATGGGCCTTTTTTTGGATCCAGTCATCAAATTGATAACTAAATCAGCAGATGATTATGTCAATAACTGATTAATTGCATTAATTGTTTCAGCTGTACTCAATGTGTTGTGAACAGACGTGAAGGTTGGAAGTGCAGGTTCCTCTTTACTACAGCAGAGCCTCCACTTCATTGCTCCATACAGCATGTAGTCACCGTTTCCCTACATTCTCTCACTACAAGCTAATCAGACTCTGCTACATTGTCGCTCAGTCCTGGCTCAACATAAATCCAACTCCACAAGGAGCCTCAACACATTGAGGTGTCATAATCTAGCTTTAGCAACATCACATAATCTTGAAAAAGCTTTTCCATGAAAAATGAAATGACCTTTTGCCCTAAATCCTCTACATTTGTGGTTTGCAACCTGCTGCTCCAGAGCCACAAATAGCTTTGCGAATCTTTCACAATGGCTCTCAACAACTTTACTGAAAATCAAAGAAGCACGAACTGAAGTTTTTAAATATAGTATAAAAACAAATGCTGGTTTTTACAGTTTTGAATCCCATTCATGGAATAATTGCATTGAATTATGATGACACTAAAAGGTGTCAGTAAGATTTTTTAGACATTTTTTCGTCTTCATTAGGTTTGTGACTGGATACTATTTAACTACTGCAGTTACAAACTAAATATTGAACTATGATATTTTAAATGAATAACATTTAGGTTTTATACTATGGCAAATATTTTAATTTATTCCAGTTATATCATATCTACTTATGTATAATTTTTTTTCATAAAAGCCGAATTAAATTTCTGCTCTTTGACTGTGTAACTTTACAATCAGTGCCCCATAAAAGAAAATGGAAACATTTTTTATATGTATGTTTTCCCAACGTTAAAACCTAATTAAAAAAACTAAATAAAATTGTGGTTCTATAAAAAAATTTAATCAATTCAAATAATAATACCCAAAAACATTATCATTTAAAATTACAAACTTCTCATAATAGATATTTATCAAAAGCTCTGAAGTTTTGTTGTAGCTCAACTGAAGGCAAAATGACTCTTTGGATTGTAAATGTTGTGGATGCAGCAGATCTGCAGAGGTTGGTGAAATCTGAACCAGTTGGCCTGAACAGAAACAACGTCTTCTGGGACATCTAAGGCATCAAGTGTCCATCCGATGACACCGTCAGCGCTGGAACAAAATGTTCTGTAAACTTGCTGCTGTTTTTGTTTGCGTTCAACGTAGACCGTTGAAATAACTTATTGACTCCCTGCAGAAACAGTGTCATCACCGTGACAACCCAGGAAGTTACTGCAGTGGGCAACAGATGGAAATTGAAAAGGTTTTCCAAAAGGACTCGAATAGGAGGAAGCTGGACAGGTTTTTATGGTTTCAACTCTAACCTGAAAAGGTTCTACACTGAGGTCAGGAGTTTCTGACCAACATGTGTGTGTTGGGGGTCATTTCTAATCCCTCAGGTTGAAGTTTAAAGTTATTTTCAAGTCTATTTGGCTCTTCTGTTGTAACAATTATAAAAACAACAAACAATAATACCCCCTTCTTTAATCTATTGTTAGTCCTTTTGCTTTTTTGGTGATGTAAATTTTCTGCTACAATGATAAAACCAAAAAAGGGCATATTTTCCAATTAAATTTAATATTTGACTGCCATTCTCTGAAATAGTATTTCAGAGTATTTTGATTCTATTTACACTATTTACATAGCAATGTAGTTAATTAAACTCCCCATAAAACCACTGAAGTAACAATTGAGAGGTTAATTCTATATTTCTTGTGTTGAAAGCACAATTTTACTCTGTTTGGGAGACAGAATTACCAATCGGTTACTGCAAAACATTTACATAATCTCAGCTAAAATTTGGAATTCAAAAGAGCGTTTGATTGGATGAAAAGTTCAAAATAATTGATCAGTATTTCATGTGAGGCAAAATTCACATTTTGCACTTTTTTGTACTTCCATTTGTGCTTCTATTGCCTCTAAAAATAAATATAAATAAAAAATAAATAAATAAATAAAAAATTCCCCCTGTCATTTTCTGACAATAAGTTAATGGGGTTTTTTGTGTCTGGAAAATGAGCCATTTGAAGAACTTCTTTCCACGGAAACTACGCTGTTACCTAGCAACCCCAGTGGAGTCCAGCCCATCACCTAGCAACCAAAGTGGAATTCTGGCAATAGCTGTACAATTTGGGGAGGATGGCCAGCAACAGTTTATTTGGATTTAAAGGGACAGACATTCTCATTATCTAAGAATGATTTTGTGAAAAAAAAATTTAATGACTATGTTCTGTATAGCCGATAAACAAATTCTAACCATTCAAAGGAAGCATAATAGACCACCTTTAAGAAACATCACATTTATTTATATTTTAAACTCACCTTAATAACCTTAGGAAGTGTTTCTGGCAACATAATCCAAATGAAGAAAATATCAACAACACTGAAGGTCAAGGCGAGCAGCGCTGGAGTTTCGTAGAAGACATTTCCTGTTGTTTTGGAGCTGACCGCAAAGTAAGCACCCATGAGAGGTCCAACGGTGAAGCCCAAGGAAAAGGCAACACCAATTATTGCCTGGTCAAAAAAAATTATTTTAATAAAAAAATGGACTTGCAACTGGATGAATGAGAAAACTGTAGTGTTAGTATGAGAAATGTACAAATGTTAATAAGAAAGTCGGTGCTGAGCATTAAAGTTATCATGGTTAATTAAAACTAACAAAATAGCAAAAACGAGAAAACATTTTTTTTCACTGAAATAAATTAAAAAATTATAAATGTAATATCCTTTGTTTCTATGTTTACGAATCTACATATTAGCCTTTTAAACTGATGTGAAATAGATTTTTCCCCCCAGATTTTTATTATGTCAGCTGTCAGCAAATTATGGTACTTCATAATTTGACAGTAAAAGTTGGGATAATTCACAAGAGGCAATAAATGAATGCATTTTTTGAAAATTATATCTTCTGTTGCGTATTCATTACCAAATCAATGTGTACATAATCACAACAGAATACTTTGACCTTTTTGAATTCTGCACCTAAAAATTAACCAAAGTATGAAAAAAACTAACACAACTAGTAAGGCTAATAAAAACTAAACAATATTTAACTAATATTAACTAGAAAATACACACTAAAAACTAATTAGAACAAACAAAAACTAAACTATAATGAAAAACTCCAAACTACGACCCTGCTCACCATTCCTCTGTTCCGTGCTTTTGGACATGGCAGGTCCGCCACGATGGCAGTGCAGAGGCTGACGTTTCCCTTACAAATGCCCCCAATTACCCGAAACAACAGGAACATGGCGAAGCTCCGGGAAACCGCCCAGACGGCGTAGGAGGCCGCCAGCCCTACCTGACAAACAAAGCACCCAATTAGCCCCAAAATGGTGGAATACGACTCACTGGATTTTATCTTGGAAAACAAGAAACATCTGAGGTGTTCTAGTGCCCTTCTTACTGTGGTGAGAATGAGGAGAGGTCGTCTGCCATGACGGTCGGACAGAGCGCCCGTTACAGGCGAGGACAGGAACTGCAGCAAAGAAAACAGCGACCCAATCAGACCTGAAAGACGAGATAAGGAGTATTACACTTGAGATAATTCCTCTTTTTCTTCATCATCATTCAGCTCAAAAGTCTGAGTTTGAATTTGGAGGAATCTCAGGATTATGGAATAAACGGATTGGAATGACTTACCTCCAAATAGAACAGAGTTGTATTTCTTTTCCATAGGAATCCCAACAGTGTTCCTAAACCAGTCCACCACACTCTGCAGAGACTGATACGTGACATCCTGGCCCAGAAAAAAACAACAACACAAAAACATCACAGAGAGGCCACTTCAGGGTGAGTCAGCACACAGGCCTCCCAAACTAATCAAATTATGTGCTGGTTATGGCTTTTATGGAACAAATTCTTCACATAAAACACCTTCTGTTCACAGCGGGACAGAAGTCTGAACACATCCAAATTCCTGCACTTTTAAACTGAAGTCAAACGATTTTATTCTGCTGTCTTTAAACTGTTTGGAAATCCTACTGACCCCTGCTTGAGCATAATGATCCAAAATGGAAGGCAGCAGCGGCAGAATCAGCGTGAATCCCAGCAGATCCAGCAGCAGGATGATGAACACGATGCCGATGACCTTCGACGAGAAGGAGCTTCCATCTCCAGCTGCCTCAGTCATGGCTGACGTTCCTGGTTAGACTATTTCCTCTCTTCCTTTGAAAGAGTAGAAAGTAAATGTTGAGATATCAGCAGACCCAAACTTCTTGAAACTTGAAAACAGAGGGTCAAAAAGGTTACAATTCCAGGGAGAATACAAATCATGCCACATATTATAGTTTTGGTTAAAAATAAAAAATAGATACGCTTATTTTTTTACTTAATTAAAAAAAACAATAAAAGAAAACATGTTGACGTTTGTGGTTGGAAAAGAACAAAATGTGAGTTTTTTGAGTATGAATATTTTTTTAAAGCAATTTGATATTTATTTAAAATAAATAACTAAAGTGTCATGACAGTAAAAGAAAAAAGATGGACCACAAGAACAAACTATCACCTTGAAAATTGATAAGGGCATCAAAGTAGTTGTAGGATTATAAATAGTATTAAAATACAATTTCCTAATCTATTATCTGGTTGGAGACAAAATTAACTTTTTTGTAAAACTTATATGGACGCTACCAATAAGAATTTCTAATAGTAATGTAATTAAAAAGCTATAGTATAAATATTTAAGGAAATACTTGCAAATGTAAAAATGGCGATGCGTTTAAGAGCCAGAAGAAATGTAAAGTGAACTATGTCTGTAAATCATACTCAGTATTCGCAGTCTTCCAGGAAGTTATCAGGAAAGAGACAGAGAAAATGTAATCAAGGAAGAAGGAAGCAATTCCTGTACATGTTGTAAACCTGCATTTCTGAACTCCTCCTTCCAACAGAACCAAACTCCAAACATACATTTTCACTTTACGTCTTCGCACAATCGACACGTAGCAGCATCTCCCCTTTCGAGCAACAGGGACACAAACGGAACTTTACCTGCAGCGTTTCCGTCAGCGGGGTGAGCCGCAGTAGCTGGTCCCGCTCGGAGGAGTGGATCGGGTTCACCTTCTGCACCTCAGCGGTCCTCCGCTGTGGATCCATACCAGGAACTGCCGTCCTCTTTCATTTGGATCACAAGAATGTGGCGTAATCAGCGCCGCCACCCGAAACCGCTGCCTTCAAGGCGCCGTCGGAAGCTCGGAATTTTGAGTTTCAACACGAACGACGTAGCCCAATCGTGCTATGCATATTTAATTTTTTTTTTTTTTAAAAAAGCGGTGTATTTTCAACCATTTGGACACCTAAAATTTTAGCTTAGCATTTGGACACAATTTTATTTTGGTTTCAAATATTAGCATTAACAGTTTTGTATAATTTTACACATCGAATTTGTTGGAATAAAATAACAAAGACATGACTTATTTTATTGCACAAAGACACAACAGTGAAACTGGCAACGAAATGTCGTCTGAAAATAGTGAATTATATATATTTAGCAATATATTATTTGTATATTTGTAGGCACACTTGTGACTTTTCTACTCTTTTTTTGTGGCCAAGCGTCGTGTCGTTTCAAATTTTACTGTCAGTGCGACGATAAAACAAGTCAAAAAGAAAAGTCTTATGAAAAACATTTTATACATACTGACTTTCTACAGAGGGCTCAGTTAAATGCAGTTAGAAGTAATACATTTTGACAAATAATTGTACATCACGGTCAGGCAGATGTTAGCATACTTGCTATGCTAATTTTAGGTTAGCGTAGCATAGTTAGACGGTTATGCTAATATAGTTGTGCAGTTATTTCTGAATTATTTTCATTTTTATCTATAAAATGCCAAAATGTAAGTATATCTTTAGATTTTGATTCATCTGATCTAATTTTTAAATATTAAATGATTTGTTTCAATTCGTTAGTAGCCTCTTTACCAAATACGGTAATTAATGGAAGCCCAAAACATTAAGTGACTGTAAACGTTAAGGGTACTTTTTTTCTCTTAATTTCTTCTATGGCCATTTTTTATTTTTATTCGAGTAAAAATATGTTGTACTGCTACTTTTATTTGAGTACAACTCTACCCACCTCTAGCACACAAGTTACAATATTTGGACTCAAAATGTTCATTCTATAACTATGAAATTATAGCTAAAATTTAAACATGAGATGCCAAAGTGTCTAAAGAATCTGTACAACAGTTTTACTTCTGAAGTTAACTGCAAGCAAGGATTGCAGTATAATAATTAAAGTACAATGCAAGTGGGAGAAATTAATTTAATAACTATCGAAATGAAAACAAAATGCTTAAATCTAAAGGTTTATTGAAATAAAAATAGAACTAAATAGTTAAATCTTAATAAAATAAAAAACAAAAGAGCCTTACTGAAGCAGAGGCACGACCTACAATCTAGAATAAAGTCAAAGTTTTGAATTCAAACACGGTTCACAGTGTTAGTGTCTGCATATTTTACAGCAACAGTGTCGGGGTAATAACTTTTCTGGAACTGCAGTTAAAATATAAATGAGCAGTAACATTTTTTAAACAATAGAAAACCATTTTGACTTTGACATTTCAAGACAGGTCACATACAAACTGACATCCTCCTATTCTAAAGTTTTATTTGCTTACTGTTGATGTATAAAACAGCAGTTGTATTAAAAAAATATTTAATTAGAAAAGGATAAAAAAAAATCTAAAAAAAAAAGGGGGCTGCATAATCCTAACAGTGGGAACTATATGAGAACAAAGAGAGAACAGTTAAATACTGGTATTAGAGAACATAATGGGAAACTTTATACTCCATGACGTAAGATGTGGCGATTCAGTTCAGTGGCGTTTGTGAGGTTTCGTCCACATAGTTCACAAGTAAACAGTTTCTCGTCATGCAGAAGCTCAGCAGCTCCATCCTTGGGGGCGAATGCATCTAAAAAACAAGAGGTTAATCATCATTAAATAAGCTGTCTATTGAATTTTATCATTATCTCATGATATTAAAATGTCCGGAGGTATTACTGCTATTCTAGGAATAAATAAAAAAATTACAATGACGAGAATTGTACTAATATGAAAATAATCATAATATTTCTGAAATAAAGTCATAATAGTAAGAAAATAAAATTAAACTAGAATGAAGTCATCAGATTTACAGTAGAGACAATATTAAGAGAATAAAGTTATATGAGAACACAGTCATAATATTACAGGAATAAAGTCAGATTACAACAATAAGTTGAAATTCTAAGAATAAAGTCATGATACTACAAGAATAAGGCTATAATATCCAAGGAATAAATAAAATATGAGAATAAAGTCATAACATGTCAAATATGGCAAACACCACATTCACAAAAAATTGCTTCAAGAGGACAAATATGAAAGTAACAAATTTACTTTTAATACTTCAGAAGAATTTGTATTAATCCTGTAAGACTATCTATTATTGTTCTAATAATAGATACACATTTCCCTAGAAGAAAATTGTAATATTTCCTATATTTATAAACAAATGACAGTTCTGTGTATTAAATGACCAGGTGGTGTCGATTTGTATATGAATGCGTATATTTAGGTGCAGATAAGATTCTGATTGTTAGAAACCTTTGTGGTTGTGATTGGATGGGCAGAAAACCAACATTAAAAAATATAAATACTTAGTACTAAGGACCCATTAGGGCTGGACAATAAATCAACAACAGATTGACATGTGATCAACATCAACAGATAACACGTCTGATAGAATATTCAATAATTTCACTGAACTGCACAGCATTCTGGGGGACAAAACATAAGAAAAACAATCCTACCATCATGAAGATGTGGAGAAACCTGAACCTTGAATTCGTTCTTCTCGTTAACTTCATCTTCTTTGCCCACCTTCTCCATTTGCTCATCTTCCTTTGTCTCCTCACATTGTTCGAGATGGGCCAGCTCTTCCTTCACACACTCCTCAAGTATTGCTTTCTCTCCATTCGGTTCAGATTCATCCTTAATGATTTTTGGACTCTGGCTTTGCTTGCGTTTAAAGTTCACCAATAAGCTGCCCAAACTTCCCCTGTGGCTCAGTTTGAGCCGAGTGTGACTGGGAGAAAGCGCCAGCAGACGCGGCTCAAACCTGGTGCCCTCTTGCAGCTTTGACACGTTTCCCTGTGCAGAATTCAGTTTTGCTGCGGCTGGATTTACGATAATGTCTTGAATTTTGAGGTTCTGGGCCAAAGATGTGCTACAAACTTTATCTCTTCTCTCATTGTCTGCTCCATTCCCCACTGTTTGTCCCATTGTAACGATTCTCTCCAGATCTGCCCGCTTGCGCAGGCTCCTGTCTCCGTCCAGCAGCAGGACGTGACGCACGATGTCGTCTTCCACCATCGCCTCGATGCTCTGGGATTTACGGTGATTCTCCGTAAAATGCAGCCCATCGGCCTTGGCATCCATTATTTTACCAGATGTCAAACTCCTCTGTGCAACTTTTCCATCCTGTCTGTCAGTCCGT
This sequence comes from Micropoecilia bifurca, assembly GCA_903067075.1. Classification (NCBI taxonomy): domain Eukaryota; kingdom Metazoa; phylum Chordata; class Actinopteri; order Cyprinodontiformes; family Poeciliidae; genus Micropoecilia; species Micropoecilia bifurca. Next base: position 13,265 of record CAEGAF010102310.1, read on the forward strand.
GTGGTTTGGTTCTTACTGCAATCATCGTATTTAATATCTGCATCATCGCATTCCTCAGCCTTTGGTTCAGGATTTTTTTCATGCTGCTCTTTTGTAGATTGATGCAAGGCTACATTCTGGTCTTGTGCTTGTGAATCCTGCTCCTGTCTCTGCAGGATGGAAGTGTTTTGCTGAATAATGTCAGAACCAGAACCATTGGCAGGTGTTTTTCCATTTTCCTCCTGCTCCTCAGGTTCATATTCTTCCTTCATTGGAAGCATCATGTTCTCTGTGGAGCAGTAATCTGGAACGCTGTCAATTTGTGGAATGCCGTTACGATCAGCGGTAAATTCCTCGGCTTCCAGCTCGTCGTTGTCGGAGCCGTGGTTAACGACGGTTTCTGGCTGGGAACCCGTCCTCGCTTCCAGCTGATCCAGGCTCACCTGACCCACGAGCTCATGGTTTCTCAAAACCTGCAGAAAATATTTAAATATTAATCCAGAACTCTTCATGAGTATGCAGATATGATGGATGGATGAGTGGATGAATAGATAGGAAAATGGATAGATTTTATTTTCACAACCTGTTTCCAGTATTGATGGAAATAGCTGCATATCTCAAATGAATCCTTAAATGTTTCAGGAACCACAAAAAGTGAATTAAAGCAATAACTACTGACCTATGAAAGTATTTTTATAGAATATTTATTTTAATTATCCATCAGCTGGAGAGTCCTCAAACACTGGGTTTACCATTTTAAGTTTCGAAGTTAAAACCAGTTTAATTCCAACCAAAAGCTACAATAAAGACTAAAATCTGTCCAACACAAACTTTTCCTTTCACAGTGGACAGCTGGGTGAGAAATTAAGACTTCCAGGAATGTCAGTGATGCAGAGAAGACGCCTCACCTGATGCTTATCACTCAGGTGTGCCTCCAGGTCCGTGAGTCGAGTGCAGTCGAAGTAGCAGAGCCGACACTTGTAAGGTTTGACGTCGTCGTGCCTGTTCATGTGCAAGCGCAGGTTTTCAGCATTACCGCTGCTGAAAGTGCATTTGTGACAGCGGAAGACGATGCCTTGTAGGTAACGGGAAAGTTTTGGGCGGCGAACTTCTATGGGCATGACACGTTCCTCTGAAATGAAACAACAAAAAAACCCACAAAGCGGGATTGAAAATAAAACGACACATCAGAGGGCAGGAACCTCGCAGAGAACTCGGCGCACCTCGATGCAAGACGATGTGGTCGATCATGTTGTCCTTGTTCTTGGTCTGGTAGAGGCAGAACGGGCAGCGAAGGTCCTTCAGGTGAGTTGGCTTGGACTGGCAGGTGAAGTGGCCCGTCTCTATGTGCATCTCCATGTTTTTCCTTTTTAACAAGTAAAAAGTGCAAACAATTAATCAGATTAATTGACTCCTGAAATAATTGTCAACTAATTTAGTAATTGATTAATCGGTAACTGGAGTATACAAACTTAAAAAAAGACTGGTTGCTTTTTTGAGCAGTAAGAAAGTCAAAACTGAACTAAAAATGTTAATCTTATTGCATATAAAATAAAGAATCCATTTGTTTGTAAATATTTTTCACCAAAAACTCTTCAAGTGGTGTAGTTTTAGCTTCACATTCTGTAAAAGGAATTAGAATCTTTTGCTATCCAGTTATTAATTAAATAAAAGTGACGAGGCCTGTCACAATAATCAATAAATGGCTAATTGAAACCAAAACAGCAGTTTTGGTTTCAATTAGTCATTTTTTTGAAGGACAATTTTGTTTAAAGAAACTTTATAATTTATTTTATTTCTTGTTTCTTTGTGTTCTTGCATTATTTTGTCATTACCATTATATTAATTGAAAACATCTCAAAACAACAACATTATCGCTTGTTTTAATAACCTCTGGGACAAAGTATCCCAGAGGTTAAAATTTGTTACTGTGAACTGTTGACGTGTCAGCAGAGCAAAGTCATAAAAAACAAAGAACAGTTCTCACTGAGACCCGAGTCCTACCGTTCACGGCATCGAGTCGTTGAAAAGAATCAGATTTCTCCTGAACGACACACCCCAGCAGGTAGAACCTGGCTTCCTCTGATCAAATAAGTAATCTTGGAGTTGTTTTCTTTCCACTGATATCTTCAACCTTTGTTTAAGCCACTTATCCATTATTATTTTTAACCAAAGTCATCGGTAAGCTAGCTGTAGCGTCGCACTTTGAGCTGACCTCACAATAAATTAAAGGTTGTTTACATGCAGTAACCCGCAGACCACAGATTGAGAAAGACTGACTTAAATGTTACTGATGCCACATTTAGCTGCCGCTTACCTTAAACCCGTGTAAAACTCACAGTCTTTGCACCTTAGGATTTTCTTCCCATGCCGGTTAGCGTAGTGCCGCCGGATGCTCGACATGTGCTCCGTGTTGAAGTTGCACATCTCACACTGAAGGTTCCCATCAGACAAACTGAGTTCATGCAAATTCATGTTAGTTTTGTCCACATTTTGTGCCATCAGGCTGTAGTGGGTCAACTGCCGCTGAACATTTGGAGGCTCCGAGTACGACTCTGTGAATTCTGTCAAAAAAGTCTGTGTTACCAATTCAGCAATTAAAAAAGAGAAAAAGAGTAATTCTGACAGATTATATAAGCTAAATCAGATTTAAGGAGAATAACTTGCCTTCTACATCCTCTGGTTCTTCATTGAGTTCAGGCAAGTTGTACAGAAGCTCCTTGTCTGAACTTTGAGAAATCTCCTCGTCCTTAGTGCTCATTTCAATGATTTCCTCCTCAATGATGTCTGTGAATTTAGAAAGAGGGAAAACCAGATATTAAACTTAAGCAGCACTATTTACTACATTATAAGTATAATGCGGTTAAAACCAGATACTTACATACACTGAATCAAAAGACAGAAACATTGTTTTCTCACTGTCTGACGTTAAATCAGATCAAATGTTTCTTGTTTAGCTTAGTTAGAATTACAAAAATTATTTCTGGAACCTTCAATACCTAGCAGTTACTTACAATTAAGAGTGTTTCATCAGATTAAAATAAAGAAAAACATATTTCCTGCAATGGCGGAAGAGAAATTGCAATAATCAACTAACTGGAAAGCATAATGTCTCCCCTTTCAGAAACCTTTGTAAATGTTCAGATACCGCATAGTATTGTGGAGTTACATTACTGCAAAGTTGGCTTGCAAAAATGTGTCGCTGCTGACAAATTTGAGTTAAATAAAAATAATTTTGGCTATTTTATCACCTGTAACAAGTACTTTTTATTAAACATGTGCCGATGAGGTTTTTTCCTGTCGATTCCGATCATCCATGAGGGCCGATCACCGATACCGATCACGTAATTATTATTTTTGTAATCATGAGCACCACCAGTTAACTTATGTGGAAAAAGGAACCATGAATTCACCTTAATTTAGACAAAAATTTGTTTTTAATAACTTTTTCCAAAAAGAAAACTAAACCTGACTGTATTGTGCAAATTGTACTGCTTTTGGTAAAACTATCTTTAACAGACTGAAAATATCTGAAGGCTAAATAATGCAAAGAGCCAAAATAAAATCAAGTATAAAACGTAACATTCAAAGGCAAATACAGGATCCATTACATTAAACAATCCAGAGTTACTGAATGAAAACTTCCTGTTAGCATAGCGGCTAGCTGGTTACTGCTAGTTCTGATTGGCTGTTTCTGACTGAGCTGAGTAATTATGCAGAACAGGGAGGAGATTGATTATTTTTTTAGAGATCATCTGTCTCATGTTAGGACAGCGAAAGTTTTAATACGTATGTAAAATGTATTTTTTTAGGTCAGAGTCACTACCAGGTGGAGCAGAAGCGGCTCCGTGTCAAATATTACTAAATATTAAATATTACTACTTGTAGCGGAGCAGCGGTTCAACAGCAGAACCAGCGTCTTGCATCGCAGCTCGAAGAACCTTTTAGGTTATTTGTTTAGTTTTCTGACCGTCATGCTAATCCGGGTGAGTGTTTGTAGCTGCGCTGCTTTACCTGGTGTCTGATCCTCCATGTCTTTTTACTGCATTGAGCCTCGATGCAGCTAAACTCTGTCAAGTATGGCTACATTGTTTTTATGTCGTATTAGATTCGTTGTGTTGATGCATTTTGACCTGCTTCAATTTTTCGCCGCAACACGCAAACCTCCTCATTCACTCAGTGCGTTATAGTTGCACATCACTTGTTGCTACGCTGTTGCTCAGAGTGAAGGAAAGAGGAGACCAGCTGCACAGGCAGGCTGAGAAATTAGAAGCAGGTGATCAGTATCAGCAACAAGAGACCGTGATCGGCGATCACCGATCATACACTTTTTCACAGAAATCGGCCGATAATGATCGGTGGCCGATCAATCGGCACACCTCTACTTTTTATTAATATTAAGGGTTTATTCACTTTAAACAAGCTGCTATTTCTTGCTGAAACGTTACTTGTAAGTTAGTTGTGTCTTATTTCAAGTGTATTCAAATATTTGCACTAGAAACTAGACCATAAAAACTTGGTAAGAATATATGTTTTTGTAGTGTAATTTATGTCTAAAGATATTCTCTTCTCCTGTGTGTGAAATACTGCTCAAAAAAAAAACCCTACTAATTTAGTTGCAGTTAAATACCTTGTTTAATATAAAACAAATTAAATCAAAGAGGAAGTACTCAGTAAATTCTGACCTTGATGGTTCTTCAGAAAATGACTTTGCCAAAGTGCCGTGAAATTGGTCCGGTAAGCACAGCAGCCGCAGCGGTAAGGCTTCAGAGTCTCAGGTTTATGCAGGAGGTACTTTTTAATGCTGGTGGGACAATGAAAACACACACTTAAAGAAAATAAATCACAGTTAATGCTTAGAAGCATTATAGTTAGAAAGAAAATCAGCCTGACCTGCTGATTGTGATTTATATATTGCTATTCAAAATTGCAGCAAAGTTGCTAATGTTGGCAACAGTGGGGTGATTATTGTTAACTCTACAAGTCTGTCAGTCAATCCTCTCTCACAAAAAGAGCAAAAGAGAACAGTGGCTCATTTTTAGACCTTTGTATAGTTATGCAAGATTAGTTTGACCAGTAATTATCGCCAACCATCCAAAATTAAGGAAATCAGTCCAACTTATCAGTGCACCCCTCAAAAATGTCTTGGGTATTTTTATAAATTCATATGCAAAGCATGATGTTATTTTCTCACTACAGTTTAAGGAATTAAAACATGTTATACTGCATAAAAATAAATATTTTTAGTGTAGCCTTTTATTTGAAATTAAACACAAAGTGTGTGTTATTCAAGAGGAACTGCTGATTTGCTGGAGAGCATATGGTTAACAGAATTATCATCACATATTTTAGGTTTGTCCAAAGGTTCTGAATTACTGGAAAGAGGTGATTTCCTGTTGAGGAATGGAAAGACGTGACCATGGTTATTTATAGGATGGAATAAATTTGCCTTTTCTGCACATTTGAAGATTTGTTCAACACTGGGAGAAGTAGGACAATAATGCCAGAAAACGTAAATCCATTTTATTTGAAGTAAATGAGGAACTAGCTAAAATATAAAAATGTTACTTCACTGCAAAAATACAAAATCTTACCAAGTAATTTTGATCCAGTTTCTAGTGCAAGTTAGACAAATTAAGTGACTTATCAGAGGCTTGTAAATTACTTATTATTGATGAAAAAGTACCAATTCCATTGGCAAATAAATTAACTGATGAGAAAATGCCTTGCTAGAAGTGAAATACTCTGCAAATAGAACAAGAACATTTCCATCAATATCAAGGATTTATTTACAACAAGCTTATATATCTTACTGAGAAATTACTTGTAAGTTAGTTTTGTCTTATTTCAAGTGTACTAACTTACTTTTTCTAGAAACCAAACAAAAAATACTTGGTAAGATTTTGTGTTTTTGCAGTGTTAAAACATGGCTACATGTTAATGTTTCCTTTCTGTTTTTTGATTATTTTCACACAAAAAATTATGTACATGTTAAAAAGGGGAAAAACATGAGATGAAACATTAGTTGATCTTTTTATTTCAAGCTAAAGAGCGTTGATTGTGTCGTTTCCAATGTAGGAAAATAAAAATAAAGTAAAACAATAGGAAAATCCTAAAAATTAAATGACAACAATTAGGTTTTCCTTACTTGTTTTTGAACTCCGTGTCCAGTTTCTTAATGGCTCCCAGGGCTGCGTGACTCCGCTCATGTGACCGCAGACCTTTGAGCGACATGAACGTCCGCTGGCACCGTTTGCAGGTGTGTCCGGCCTCTGGTGCTTCAGCCTCCGGGTCGACATCTGGGACCTGCGAGGACGATGGACTGGAAGGGGTCACGACCTCTGCCGGTGCACCCGTCCCGTGGCTGAGCTCCGCGATGGTTTCAAATGTGGGCAGTTCATCTTTTTGTTGAGAGACCTGAGAATTAAAATCGCAGAAATTAAACTTGCAACTGCAGCTGGAAGATGTGGTAAAAGATGAAGAGCAGAGCAAAATCAGACAAAGTATTTTTAGACTAGTTTCTACTGCAAATATCTTCGTACTCTTGAAATTAGACAAAACTAACTTACAAGTGACTTTTCAGTAATATAGAGCTTGTTTTAATTTATTTAAAAAAAAAAGAACTTATTCTACTGGCAGATTATTTCACTTATAACAAGGCATTTTCCCCATGTTACAAGTGCAATAATCTGCCAATGCAACTAGTACTTTTTCAAAATTATTAGGGATTTTTCTTACTTAAAACAAAAGTGACTTGTCAGTTAGTTTTGTCTTATTTCAAGCATAATAAGATATTTGAATCAGAATTAATGTCATTGAAATTTTAAAAAATAGCAACTCTCGAAGAAACAGAACTGGGATGTTCAGCATAAATAAATAAGTGAATAAATATAGATAAACAAATAAATAAAATAAGGTTATATAGACGGGTTTGTTATTGTTATTATTGTTATTGCTGTACCAACCGTCTAAACCCCTCAGATCTTCTGGTTCTGGTCTGCTTTGCATACCCAGAACCAGAACCAGACGTGAAGCAGCATTCAGCTTCTACACACCACAAATTTGGAACAAACTTCCAGAAAACTGTAAAACAACTGAAACACTGGGTGCCTTTAAATCTCAACTTAAAACCCAACTGTTCAGAGTTGCTTATTTTTAATGTTTTTATCTTTACTTTTTAATTTCTTTTTATTTCTCTTTCTCACTGTTTCCTTTTAATGCTTTCTTAAAATCTCTTTCCCTCTCTCACTGTTTATTCAATGTCACATGCCATTTTTATTTTAATTGTGTGAAGCACTTTGAAATGCCTTGCTGCTGAAATGTGCTATACAAATAAAATTTGATTGATTGATTGATTTGCTGTGTGTAGTGATAGCAACAGCTCTTGGGTAGAAACAGCTTTTTAGGGAGGCGTTTCAGGGACTTTTCTTGGAAACTAGACCAAAAATACTTGGTAAGATTTTGTGTTTTTGCAGCGAGTCGAAGAGTCACTCACCTTGGGAGACGTGGGATCTGCTGTTCCACTGGCAAAGGGAAGTTTTTTTTGCGAGGCCTCCATCTTCATCTGGTCTCTGTGGCGATCCAGGTGTCTAGAGAGGTATCTAGTTCCGTGCAGATTCTTTCTGCAGAAGTTGCACTTGTAGAGCCCAGTGCTTTTCTGTCTCAGTCCAAATGACACCACCGTGAAGTCAGATTTGTTGCTCAAGTGATGAAAATTGTTATAATGTTCAATCAGCAACTGGGACGAGTCGAACACAGAGTTGGGGCATTTCTTGCAAATGAGATTTAGCTGTTTTTTTAACTCATTATATTTAAAGAGGAAGTTGTTCTTACGTTTGTTATACTTTTCCAACTTCTTATAAGTACTGAGAGCATCCAGTTTGTGGAAATATTTGTAATGACACTGGAGTTTTTTTCGTGTTAAAGATGAGTAAATACACAACTCGCACTTGTAAGATGAGAATTTTTTCAGCACCATCTTTAAGGGGGCTGCTTTTCCATCTTCCTTCTGAAGCTGGGCAGATTTGTCTTCTGCTTTGTATTTGTCGTCATCTTGTTTCTCTGCTTCAGAGAGAAGCTCAGAAACGGCTGCAGGCCCATGTTTATTTCTACAGTGGCTTACTAGTTTCTTGATTGACGAATGAATTTCCGGACAGTTTTTGCACATGTACCCTCTTTTATAGGAGCCTTTGCCTTTGGAGCACCCCACAATGTTGGAGATCAGTATTTCACCCGTTTCCAGTTCATCTGCTCTCACAGTAACACTTGGGTGCTTCATCTGGCTATGGGTGAGAGTCCCATGGTAACTGGTATTCAAATATGGACAAGTGGGACATTTATAGACCAGCTGTTTGTCCGAGTTACTTTGCTGTTGCTGAGATGACAACTCTTTCTTCTTCTGAAATGACTTGTAAAGTGGAATGTAGTATTTCTGAAAGGCACCTTTTCCATGAGTCCTGACATAATGCTTTGCAAGTCGTTTTTTAAAAGGATACGTCTGCGAGCACAACATGCATTTATGTATGCCGTCCTCTGGAGCAGCATTGTTGTGCTGCGTAAGCATGTGACTGTTCAGTCCAATGTTTGTGCTGCAGACATAAGGACACTGTGGACACTTTATTGTGATGTAGACCTTCTTGGTGAGAAGCGAAGTCTTGGAGACAGACTTAAACCTTCTATTGGTCTTAGCCAGATTGGTTCTAAGGCTCAGCTTTGGCATAGAAGAAACTGGCTTGGTCACGCCACTCGTGGTCTCATTGTGATCTTTTTCGCGGTGACTTTTCAGTTTATTCAGCGTTTCACAGATTTGTGGGCAGGTTTTACACATGTAGCCACTAAATTTTGAAACTTCGTCAAAACTGCTTCCTTTAATGAAGTCATCACAATCCGACAAACGTGCCGTGTCCAGATAAAGGCTGTCCGCCCTGGAGGTGGAGGTTGGATGCCTCATCTGACAATGAGTGAGGACTCCCTGATGATTGGTGTTGAAATAGTTGCAATATGGACACTTGTAGACATGGACATGCCCTTCAATTTGATCGGGTTGTTTTTTCACAGGTCTGCCATTGAGGTGTTTTATTCCAGTGTGAACGCTCAGACCGTGCCTGTTGTGAAACGTCGCCGGGCATGAAGGGCACTTGATCACATTGGAAGATGAAGTTTCTTCATCTGTGTCTTCAAGAGGCACTTGGAAAGATTCAAACAATCCTGGCATTTTGTTGAGGTCATCCAACTCGCTCTTTTCTCTTTTGCCTTTGACACTTGGGGAATCATTTACCAGCGAAGGATGAAACATGTTGCAGTGGCGTGTAACATAGCGCTGTGCGTTACTTTTGAAAGTACATAATGTGCAATGGTAAAGCCGATCTTGGTTTTTTTGTGAACTTTGGGATGTCTGGCCTTTAGAGACTGATTTTAGTTCAGTTTTCTCGTCTTTTGTATGTAATTCTTTGATACCGACAAATAACCGAGCCTTCACAGTCTCGAGGCTCATCTGCTTGCAGCCTGGATGTCGGTCCTGGTAGTGTTTATGGACCACTTCTGCTTTTTTGTGACTGAAAACGCACCACTCGCAGTGATAGCCAGATTCTAACGCTCCTTTACGGAAACAAAGTCTTAGGACTGCTGCAACTGAGAGTTTTGAAAAGTGAATTTTCCTCATATGTGACATCAAAAGGAACACATACTGAGTAGTAAATGTGCAGTATTTGCATGGAAGCTTTCTATGCGTTTCGGTGTTTATTATCGAGTTGGAAAAGGTTTTGGAAGACATGCTTGTCGCTTCTTTTTTGCCCTCTGGTTTCTCTTGGTTTGCAGCTGACTTCAGAGGAGATTTCTGGAGCTGTTCAAGAACCTTTGATGTGTACTGACGAATATCAGATTTACAGAAAGGTTTGCAGTGTATTCTGGAGTAATGGTGTGCTACTTCAGTCAACGATCTGTGTTTATAGTTGCAAGAGTGGCAGAAGAACATGTCCTTGTCCTCTTCTTTTACTATCGGAAGAGGTAATTTTGAAGAATACAATCCGTTCTTCTCAATCTTCTCACGGACCAAGGCTGAATATTTCAGAATACTCTTCCGATTGGAATGTTTGTATTGGTGGACTTTGTTTTGATGAGCAATGATTCCCTGTGTTGATGGATTTCCAAGATTGCAGAGATGGCAGAAGTATAATTGGTCTACATGCACACTGACTTCAGTTTTTCTAATCTGGGTTTTAGGTTCATTGCCATTTTTTATGTGACTAGTAGTTTTAAAAGTGATTGGACTCTTATTTTCAATCACCTCAGCACTATACTGTATGATGTCTTCCTTTGATAGGGGCATATGTGCAGCATGTTTTGCATTATGATGGCCAATAACACTTCTGATTTGGGGATTTGCATAGCTGCAAAACTGACAGTAGTGCATGTTCAGCGGTGAACTACATACAAATTTGTCAGATTTAGACTTGGCTGTTTCTGTGTTAGGCTTAGAAGGTGACATTTTGGTTGTGCTTTCATTTTTTGAAGACTTCACACATTTAAGGGTGGAAATCTCAGGTGTTTTCAGAGTAGCTTTTGATGGAAGCTCTGATTGGGACAATCTACTATCATTTTGCAAAGCCGGTGCAGGTTTGTGTTTTACTTTCTGTGAAGATGCCGTTTCATCCGTTGTTTTTCTTATGTGTTTTGAGGGGGAGCTCCCTTTTATGGCATCATCCGCTAGAGATTTAACATTTTCAATTCTCAAATGGTCTGGAGAACCTTTGGGAACTTCGGGTGTCGTAGCCTTCTCTTTAATTTGTATTGCGGATTTTTCTTTCTGTACACTTTTATTCTCAGGCGTCATTGCACGAGCTAACTGTTTGATTTCATCTAATGAAACTGATTTTTCTGGGTGTTTTTTCTGGTAGTGAACCTGCATGGCGACAGCTGACTTGTGCTCAAACTGACACTTGATGCATTTATACAGCGTCGCGTCTGGCCCTGTGGAGGTTGGAGGTTGGCGTGAAAGCGTAATTTCCACCTCTTTATGTGGTGTGCTGGTTCTCGTGGGAGGAAGCTCCACTGTCTTTTCTGGGCTGGATGTTTTTTCACACGTTTTCTGACATTCCTTCACTAAATATTGACAGAACAACAAAGACTTGTCCACTTCCCAAGTCTGATGCTTCTGCTTGTAATGGTATCTTAGGTCCCTCACCTCGCTGCAGGTGAATGTACATGTGAAACATTTAAACTCCAGTTTGAGTTCATTCAGCTTCATCTTGAACACATCTGGAGCCTCTGGGTGTTTTTCTGTGTAGTGCCACTTCAGGTCAACAGTGCTTAGAAACTCAACCGGGCAATCAAGGCAGCGAAAGGTCGCGCTCTGATCAGACAGCCGTTGAATGTAGCTAGCGTTGCATCGAACATACGGGTGATCGCTGGCATAATGAGAGGACACAAGCTCGGAGCTCACATTGCTGTAGTCACAGTGCTTACAGAAATAAACTTTGGGGAGCGGCGGGTCTCTGTTAAGCTTGGCCTTCCTTTCCTCTTCTTCGTCACTGACTTCGAATGAAAACTGTGCACTGTCTGAAGGTTTTCTGTTTTGATCTTCAGCTGCTTCTTCTAGTTTGGGTTTTTTACTTGCTGGAGCTTTTAAGCTTCCATTATTGGTCTTCCTGGCAACCTCGTTAATCACTGTATTTGTTTCTTCGGCCTGAGAATCAGATCCTTCTCGTTTGGAATGGTAAAGATGGTCAGCATGTTTAAAAAGGTCTGACGGTCGAAAAGATACATCAATCCGAGGTGTTTCCTCTAAACTAAAAGTTTCTTTTGTATCACTAGCTAACTTGAGCTTTACATTTGATCCAGATGTTGCTGTGAAATACTTTGTGATGGTTTGCGATGATGGCCTCTTGTATGTTCTGAGATCCTTAGATGAGGATGCTTCTTCGGCTTCATTGTGTTGGTATGAATTCGTGACAGGTGTTGGAATAGTTTCAATCACTTTGAGGCTTTCAGTTTTCCCACAATGTGTCTCATGCTTTGTTAAAACGTCTTGACTGCAAGTCTTAAAATCACAGCTCCTGCACGTAAAACTCTTTTCTGCACTTCTGCTCTTCTCTGTGTTGACCTTTTTACTCTCAGCATATTTTAAGCCGGCGTCTCTCAGACATGCGTCTATGTCCAAGCAATGTACCTTGTTGAGATGTTCGAAGAGGTACACCTTAGATTTGAAAATTAGGGTGCATTTAGAGCAATGGAAAGACTTTGGCAGGCATTCTTGGGGAACTGTCTCCTCCATGTGTCCAAAGGTGGAAAACTGCACTGGATCTAAAGATTACAAGGGAGAAAAAATAAGGGGAGCTGCACAGCTTTAATTAAAACAAGTTTATAAAAGAAAGAATGTGGATTGTCATTACAGTACATACCACTTTGTATTTCATTCAGTTGCTTCCCGTTAAAAACCCACGACGGCACACCTGAAGGATTAACAAGTAAAATTGTTTCCATTAATGAGAATGCAGTTAATGCTCCATATAAATTAATTTGTATTTAGTTAAAAACTGCACAAGTTAGAGGTTAAAACGACGCCACTTTTTTCCTTTTGAGTTTTAGAAAATCATCTGATAATCCCACCTTTGTGTTTAACTTTTCTGTCCTGTACGTCCTGCAGACAACAGACATAAACTATTAGAGCCCTAACAAAACCTCCCCAGAAAGATTTAGCGGTACAGATTATAGACGTGTAGCGGCTCGCGGTATATTATACTCACATATGAAGATAAACACGAAAAAAGGCCTACTAGTCAATGTTTTGGGGCGCTGCAGCGGAAAAACACAAACAGACACGTTTCCGCCATTTTTCCCGCGAGTAAATCTGGCCTTCCTCCCTCCTCCTCCTGTTCGGATTCTTCCTCTTCTTCTTCTTCTTCTTGGTTGATCGAGAGTCAAACTGCTCGATTCCCATTACCGCCACCTTGAGGATTGAGTGACTCAGAACGTTCAGAAATAACTAATTTATTCCGCAGTTATATTACAAGAAAAATTGTAATAACTTTATAATTTGTAATGTTGATACAAAAGCATATTATTTTTGATTTTCTTGGAAAAATACAAATGCAGGCAGAAGACTGGAAGTTAATCTAATTATTATATTCGGCAAATTTCATACTCAAGTGTAATTTTTTATCCTCTTCACCTTATTCATTCATTAATTCATTCATTCATTCATTCATTCATTCATTCATTCATTTAATACCGTTAAGACATCAAATATAAAGAGTACAAACAAAAAAGCTGTAATCACAGATTAATGTTGTAAATCATTGAATATTTTTAATTTATCACAATGTCTGTTTTTGCTCCAATGTATATATTGTAGGAGTTTACTTTATTTCATATTGCGTTTTTTCTTTATTTTTGTGAACACAGATGTTTTCTCAGTAAAAAACAAAACGGTATGCTCACACGTTCACTTGACATTTTCTTTACTACACCAAAGGGTGCTAAGTGCACGTTTCCACACAAATAGACAGATAGAGGCAGACAGAGAGACGCAAGTCTGATTTAAAGAAAAATATGTAAATAAGTAAAACGTCACAGAATAAAGTATTAGTTTGATATAAAGGACATGAAGGGTCAGACAACAATATCGATTCTATTAATAAACAGGCAACCTTCTTTGTACTTCACTTGCGCAAAATCATTCAACATAACATCTTACTTTTAGTGTTTGGTTAGATCTCCTAGTCAACTTTCAAAGACAAAATAAGCAGCTTTACCTGGAGTTTAAAGCGCTACGTAATTCGTTCCGCTTCTTGTTGCGGTCGTTTCCTCCGGACAATAATATTGAACGTACCGCCACAGTAGAAAGCGCTCTGCAGCGCCAGGTCGCTTATTTTCTGTGGGATTTTTTTTCATATCGCCGTTTTAAATTTTAAAATGTGCAGCTGACGGAAGAGAAGCGTTATGTTCCCGAACAGGCTGAGCAGCCGGTTAACTCTGACGGCCTTGAGACGGACCGCTGTGAGTCGGACTTGTCCCCCGTCCTGTCTCTCCACCTTGTCCAACTGCTTCCGGCAAAACCCAACAGCGAGGAGCAAAGACGGCTTCCAGTCAGAGTCTGCGGCGCTTTTGTGCAGCCAGAGTCGGTTTAAGTTGAGACCCAGAGAAACCCAGCGCAGGTCGTTGAGTCTCTCTGGTGCTAATGTGGTGAACTCGGCTCCTGCTCATGTCCAGCCTTACCTGAGACTGATGAGGCTGGACAAACCCATCGGTAACTGCATTCAGTCCCTATGAAAGACACGCCTTATTGTTAAGTTACATTGTAACTTTATTAGTGTTAGCAAATAACACTAATAATTTGCTTTATTTAGCTTTTCAGTCATATTTTCACTATGTTATTCATACTTTTTTTTTATAAATGCCAGAAGTTATTAAGTTAGTCAGCAAGATAAATGTTTAGTGTGGAAAAGAAATAATATTTATTTGGAGCTTAATATTTAGTTCCCAACTAAATACTTAAAACAATTTAGCTAAATAATTTGAAAATTAAGTATTTAGTTTGTAAATTAAATGTTTAGCTTATGAATTACATATTGAGTTTTGTACTTTTAAAAATGAACGCCCACTTTTTTCACAATGACAAGGTAAATAAAGCAAATTATTGCTGTTTTTTTCTTTTACAATGTAACTTTACAAATGCCATTTTTGTTAGAGTCTCCCAAAATTGAATTTAAGAACAGAACTACCTACATTTACTAAGTTCTATTTTCTTGAGTGATGTTTTGGAATAAAAATATTTTTAGAAGTAGTTTTACTACACTGTACTCTTTACTGTTGAGTAATATTTATACAGTATCTCAGGTGTAACATTTCTGGATACTCTACCGACTTCAGTGAGTAACTTCACTGAATGAAGAAAAATCAAGGAAATACCAAAGACAGGCAGAAGAAACACTTTTCCAATATATGTTTTTTCAATACAAACCTTAAGAAACTAATACTCGCAGTCTGGATGAAGGTAAAGTACTCAAAAATGCCTTGCAGCTTACAAACACTTGATTTGGTTGATGTTCAGAGGGAGGAACATCAGTCAATTGAATTTAAACAGGTCTACTGTTCTTAATCCAGTCTGAATCCACCTCAGACCTCAGTCTGGCTGAGGTGGATTCATCACACAGTCGGTCTTATCAGAGTTTTGCTGTCAATGTAGGGGAATGACTTGTTAAAATTGAGAGATTAAACAGAAAACTAAGTATAGTTGGCATGAAATTAGAATGAAGAGTCACTAACACAGCAATATCTGCTAAAGAAACCAGAAAAATTATGAATCAATTGATGAATATCTGAAAACACCTGGAGTAAAACAGGTTTTCACAGAAGACTTGATTTTTAATTAGAAATATGATTGGAAAGATTGAAGAGCCCTCAAATTAAAAAGAAAGCATGTGTTGTTTAATCTCTCAGTACTTTCAGAAAAAGATTCAGTTATGCATTAATGCGTTGCTAAGGCTTTGCTCAAACTTCAGTCAGATCACAGTTAATCCTCCCGCTGGGCACAGTTTCCTCCTGGCTGAATTTCTATTTTTAGTCAGTTTTTCTTTTTTTCATGTTTAGCAGATAATCCTCTTTTAAATTGAGCAGCGTCTCGTTTTTAGGAACATGGCTTCTCTACCTTCCTTGCACGTGGAGCATCGCCTTGGCAGCGGAGCCTGGATGCCTCCCGGATGTCGGGATGCTCGCCCTGTTTGGTACCGGCGCCCTGCTGATGAGGGGAGCAGGCTGCACCATCAACGACATGTGGGATAAAGACTTTGACAAACAAGTAAAATAGACCAACATATTTATTGTTATTATTTTGTTATATATTTTATTTAACCACGTTAGAAACCCTTTTGAGATCTAGATCTCATTAAAAAAACCTTTGAGCATATACAGTAGTTTTATTGCAAAGTGTTTCTGCAGCCATCAGATTTTTTTTTTCTTATTAATTATCAAATAGTGCATACAAAACAAACATTATAGACTAACAGGCAGAGATATTGATCAATAAAATAGCAACTAATCAATTAGATAAGAGAATGAATAACAACAATAAAAATTTAAGAAACAAAAACAGGAAATACACATTAAAATGGACAAAACGGAACATAAACAAGTGGTGTTGCAACAAAAATTGTTACTATTTTTCATATATGTGGGTCAGGATACTTTGTTTTTTTAAAATTTTGGTAGATATTTTCTGATTTGCTTAATTATTATTTTCCTTCTCTCAAATATTCCTTGTTTTGATTAATTTACAGTCACTCTGGTATTTTGGATAGAAGTGGGAAGGAGAGGGAGAAAACAGCAAATGTTTTCTCCCTCATATATATATATATATATATATATATATATATATATATATATATATATATATAGATATATATATAGATATCTATATATGTATATATATAAA
>CAEGAF010102313.1:0-14732 GCA_903067075.1 Micropoecilia bifurca
TTAGTTCATAAACATTAATTTAGGGGGAAGCTAGGTGCGCTAAATGTTAGCAAAGTTAGCAAAAGCGCTAATTAAAGATTAACTAGCACCAAGTGGTTTGTCAGGTTTTTAATGTTTTCTTTCTAAATTAGCTCTTTAGTTCAGAAACATTAATTTAGGGGGAAGCTAGGTGCGCTAAATGTTAGCAAAGTTAGCAAAACCTTCATCTGGGCTTCGTCTCGACCTGCAGAAACAGGCAGAGACTCTGCAGCTGCTGCCATTGCGGGAAACTTTCAGCACGACCAACTTCCCTAAAACCCGGTTCGGTTCTGATGAGCTTCTGCTTTTCTGGTTCTGGTTTTACTTCCTGTCAGAGGAGAACCGCCGACATAGAGCAGAACAGAGAAAATCACTAAAACGAAGCTTGAAAAGTCAGAACTGAAGTTCTGGACGTTTCCAGGTTCTTCTATAGATTCGTCTTTTTTAGATTCATCTAGATATTTCTGAGATTTTTCTAGGTTTTTCCATCTAAAAATGTTTTTTTTTTCATAGAACAATTTTGACTTTTCAAACTCAGAAATTTTCACAATTTAATCTAAATAATTTGTTCAAATTCAGAACTTTTTTCGTATAAAATGTCATATATTAATCTAAAAATAGTAGTAAATGTGTTTTCCTGTACGTTTTCTCAGAAATGTCCTATTTCTTTGTAAAAAATAGTTTGTTTTTTTATAGAAACGTACTTCGGTTTTCTACCTCCGGTGGCACTAACAGGCTTCCGTAGCTCATAGCTTGGTGATCCAGTGGATCCAGTCCGGCAGCAAACTGGGACTTTGTTCAAAACACTTTGAGACCGAAAACTACGGAAGCCCATTTCCACCATGGAAATTTCAACTTTCAAATCATAATTTTGACTTTCAAAGTCATAATTATGAGATTTAAAGTCAAAATTATGATTTGAAAGTTGAAATTTCATCTTTCAAATCATAATTATGAGATTTAAAGTCAAAATTATGATTTGAAAGTTGAAATTTCATCTTTCAAATCATAATTATGAGATTTAAAGTCAAAATTATGATTTGAAAGTTGAAATTTCATCTTTCAAATCATAATTATGAGATTTAAAGTCATAATTTCGACTTTGAAAGACAATAAGGAGAATTAAAGTAATAATTTCAATTTTGAAAGTAATAATTTCGACTTTCAAAGTCATAATTTCGACTTTCAAAGTAATAATTTCGACTTTCAAAGTCATAATTATGAGATTTAAAGTCAAAATTATGATTTGAAAGTCAAAATTATGACTTTAAGGGTAGAGTTAGGGTATTTCCTGGAAGCTAACACCAAGGCGCTAACTTCAATTGAAAATGGATGGATGATGGATGGATGATGGATGGATAGATGGATGGATGGATGGATGATGGATGGATAGATGGATGGATGATGGATGGATGGATGGATGATGGATCTTATGCTATACCGTGGAAGCTAACACCAAGACGCTAACTCCTACACTGAGCCCTATTTTAATGCTAACATCATAATTAGCATTTCTAAATATTTGTTTGTGTGTTTATATTTTGGTCTGTTTTATTCTGTTCCTGTTTCCTGTTTTAATTAAAGTCATTAGGATCAAAAATGGAGGACAGGAAGCAGAACTACTGCCTAAACAAGCTACACTTCAAAATAAGAGCATGAAATCAAACAGCCCTTAAAGAGGTAAAACTTTATTCAACTGAATGTTTGCAAAACATCCAGGTAAATTAGCGCGTTAGCATTTATCTGCTAACATTAAGTCAGAGGAAGCTAAACGTTTTCAGAGTTAGCTAAAGTGCTACGTAGCCTGAACACAAACAGGCTTGATGTGTTGAAATAGCCAATAAAAATCACCAGGATCAGCTTTGACCCAAATGACTGAACCAGCGTTTCATCAGAACTTCACCGCATGTCAACATTGGCTCTGGACTCTGGGCTCGTTTTCTTGCCCAACGCTCCAGCTTGTTGGACTTTCCCGTGTTTCCACACCGGGTCCGAATCGGAGCGTCAGGTTCTGTTGGATCTGGACGACGTCCAATCAGATTAGGAAGCAGCTGCAGACCCAGGAGGTGAGCAGATCGGCTGGGAACCAGGAGAGGATGAGGACGATGAAGACCCTGGTGCTGCTGGTGCTGGCGGCGGCGGCGGCTAACGCTAAGGTGTTCGAGCGCTGTGATTGGGCGCGGACCCTGAAGGCCAGAGGCCTGGACGGTTACCGCGGCGTCAGCCTGGCCGACTGTGAGTACAGGACCAAACCGGTTGGTTTTCCTTCGTCTTCAGGAGCCATTTCCTGGTTTTCAGAGACGTCAACGTCCGATTGGTTCCACCTGGATAATGTGTTGGGTTGGTTTGGATCTCTGTAGTTGGGTCAGTTCAGCCCAGAGAGTCACCAGGAACCGGACCTACAGGATCTAGAGACCCTTACGTGAGAAGGTCCAGGATCCATGTTGTCCCTTTGCATTCCTTGGGTTTCCTGGTTTTCAGCTCTTTGTCAGCGGTAGACGGTTGTTTTTCTTGAGAGTTTCCACTCTAGACATCGTCCCTTTGCTCAACGATCTTTGGCAATAGACTCCAGTTCCCCTGAAGGGAGACGGATGACCTACAGACCCTAAAGTGAGAAGGTCCAGGATCCATGTTCTCCCATTGGATTCCTTGGTTTTCCTGGTTTCCTGGACTTGTCTGGACGCCTACAGGTCGTCTTCAGCTCTTTGTCTGCGGTAGACGGTTGTTTTTCTTGAGAGTTTCCACTCTAGACATCGTCCTTTGCTCAACGATCTTTGGCGATAGACTCTAGTTCCCTTGTACCCTTGAAGGGAGACGGATGTCTTTTCTATCCAGTATTTAGTCTTTACCCAGCAGATGCTCAGTCCTGTGTCTCCTGATCCTGTGTCTCCTGATCCTTTTTCCCCTGATCCTGTGTCTCCTGATCCTGTGTCTCCTGATCCTGTGTCTCCTGATCCTGTGTCCCCTGATCTTGTGTCTCCTGATCCTGTGTCTCCTGATCCTTTTTCCCCTGATCCTNTGTGTCTCCTGATCCTGTGTCTCCTGATCCTGTGTCTCCTGATCCTTTTTCCCCTGATCCTGTGTCTCCTGATCCTGTGTCTCCTGATCCTGTGTCTCCTGATCTTGTGTCTCCTGATCCTGTGTCTCCTGACCCTGTGTCCCCTGATTGTCCGTAGGGGTTTGTCTGACCCAACACGAGTCGGGCTTCAACACTAGAGCCAAGAACCGAAACACAGACGGCTCCACCGACTACGGCATCTTCCAGATCAACAGCAAGTTCTGGTGCAGAGACGCCGGAGTCTCCAGGTCCAACTGTAAGCGTTGAGACTTCTGGAGTTAATTTGACTCCTGAAGACTTTGGTCCACAGAGGACCTCATGGTCCAGATACCCAGGTTCTAGGGTGGAAAAAGCCCAGATCTCCATCCCGCCACCACCGTACTACAGCTAGCATGAAGTGATTATGCTGATCTGCTCTGTTTGGTTCTGTCCATCTTGGTCCAACATGTCCTCTCTGGTCTCCTCTGTCCAGAGGACATTGTCCCAGAAGTCCTGTCCTTCAACCAGAGGGCGTCATTCAGCCATCTTGTTTCTATACACCTTTTAATACAATAAAGTAGCTCTGATGTTAACATATTAGCTCTGATGCTAACATGTTAGCTCTGATGCTATCATTTTAATACAATAAAGTAGCTCTGATGCTAACAGCATCAGTAGCTCTGTTAGCTTTGATACTAACATGTTAGCTCTGATGCTAACATGTTAGCTCTGATGCTAACATGTTAGGTCTTACACTAACATGTTAGCATCAGAGATTTTAATACAATAAAGTAGCTCTATTGTTAACAGCATCAGTAGCTCTGTTAGCTCTGATTAATAACATGTTAGCTCTGATGCTAACATGTTAGCTCTGATGCTAAAATTTTAATACAATAAAGTAGCTCTGATGCTAACAGCATCAGTAGCTCTGTTAGCTCTGATTACCAACATGTTAGCTCTGATTGCCAACATGTTAGCTCTGATGCTAGCATGTTAGCTCTGATGCTAACATGTTAGCTCTGATGCTAACATGTTAGCTCTGATGCTAACATGTTAGCTCTGATGCTAACAGCCTTTCTGAGTGCAGCAGCTCTCTGCATGTGTCACAGTTTAAGGTTTTAAAGCTGCTGAATTAAACCAACTAACTAATGTCACTGAGGTCAGAGGTCAGCATCAACAGCCCAGCAGCATCATGGGAAACGTAGTTCCTGTTTCGGTTTGAGATTTGCGTTTTAGCTAAAGGGCGATAAAATTCCTGGAATAATCCTGACATTTACGTTCGCGCCCTTATTCTGAAGGGGCGAGGACGACGCAGCTCTTCAGCTAGCGCTTTAGCATTAGCCTAGCATAAGCTCGCGGCGCTAAGCGGGTTTAGCTAGCAGTGCCCAATAAACCAAGCCGAAGACAGAAGAGAAGAGACTTCAAGTCGGAGTTTAATGAGGAACGAAACGGAAACGGAACGGCATCAGGAGCCGCCCGGCGTCGCTCCGTTAGCGTCGACCTTTGACCTTTGACCCCCGCCGGGGTCAGGCCTTCTGCGCCAGCAGCGTGCTGAGCTTGATCTTGCCGTCCATGGAGGCCGTGAGGCAGGTGCCGCAGTCGACGGCGGAGCTCCAGTCGACCGTCACCACCGGGGCCTTGTGTCCACCTAGCGACAGAACCCGGTCCAGCGCCGGCTCCCCATTGGTCAGCTGGAGGGAGAGGGGGCGGAGTCAGAGGGTCAGGGGTTCCTCAGGGCCGCGCTCTCGGCTCGGCTCCGGTTAGAGCGATTACAGTGAAGCCGAGGCGTGAAACAGCACCAGAAGCTCTGTTAGCTTTGATACTAACATGTTAGCATCAGTGCTAACATGCTCTGATGCTAACATCAGAGCTAACATGTTAGCATCAGACATTTTAAAACAATAAAGTAGCTCTGATGCTAACATAATCAGTAGCTGTGTTAGCTCTCATTACTAACATGTTAGCTCTGATGCTAACATGTTAGCTCTGATGCTAACATGTTAGCTCTGATGCTATCATTTTAATACAATAGAGTAGCTCTGATGCTAACATAATCAGTAGCTGTGTTAGCTCTCATTACTAACATGTTAGCTCTGATGCTAACATGTTAGCTCTGATGCTAACATGTTAGCTCTGATGCTATCATTTTAATACAATAGAGTAGCTCTGATGCTAACATAATCAGTAGCTGTGTTAGCTCTCATTACTAACATGTTAGCTCTGATGCTAACATGTTAGCTCTGATGCTAACATGTTAGCTCTGATGCTATCATTTTAATACAATAGAGTAGCTCTGATGCTAACATAATCAGTAGCTGTGTTAGCTCTCATTACTAACATGTTAGCTCTGATGCTAACATGTTAGCTCTGATGCTATCATTTTAATACAATAAAGTAGCTCTGATGCTAACATAATTAGTAGCTCTGTTAGCTCTCATTACTAACATGTTAGCTCTGATGCTAACATGTTAGCTCTGATGCTATCATTTTAATACAATAAAGTA
Organism: Micropoecilia bifurca; assembly: GCA_903067075.1. NCBI lineage: Eukaryota > Metazoa > Chordata > Actinopteri > Cyprinodontiformes > Poeciliidae > Micropoecilia > Micropoecilia bifurca. The sequence continues at coordinate 5,560 of CAEGAF010102313.1, forward strand.
ACTCTGATGCTAACAGCATCAGTAGCTATGTTAGTTATGTTAGCTTTGATACTAACATGTTAGCATCAGTGCTAACATGATCTGATGCTAACATCAGAGCTAACATGTTAGCATCAGAGACATTTTAAAACAATAAAGTAGCTCTGATGCTAACATAATCAGTAGCTGTGTTAGCTCTCATTACTAACATGTTAGCTCTGATGCTATCATTTTAATACAATAAAGTAGCTCTGATGCTAACATAATTAGTAGCTCTGTTAGCTCTCATTACTAACATGTTAGCTCTGATGCTAACATGTTAGCTCTGATGCTATCATTTTAATACAATAAAGTAGCTCTGATGCCAACAGCATCAGTAGCTCTAAAACCATGTTCTGATCGACACGTCGGACCTCCAGCTAGGCTAACGCTAACAGAGAGGGTACAGAGGAGCAAAATGGCCGCCGGTGAGGAGGAAGTGAGGAAGGTTACTCACCCGGTAGATGAGGCCACCGGAGCTGGAGCAGGTCAGGACATGTTGACCCTCAGAGTCGAAGGCAAACAGCCGACCTCTGGGAACCTGGACCTGGAGGAGACAGACACGGCTACGCTAATCGGCTAACAGCAACAGCTAGGCTAATGTTTATTAACCTGGACCTGGAGGAGACAGACACGGCTACGCTAATCAGCTAAAAGCAACAGCTAGCCTCAGCTAAGATAATGTTTATGAACCTGGACCTGGAGGAGACAGACACGGCTACGCTAATCGGCTAATAGCAACAGCTAGCCTCAGCTAAGATAATGTTTATGAACATGGACCTGGAACAGACAGACACAGCTACGCTAATCGGCTAATAGCAACAGCTAGCCTCAGCGTTAGCTAATGTTTATGAACCTGGAACAGACAGACACGGCTAATAGCAACAGCTAGACTAATGTTTATTAACCTGGACCTGGAGCCTTAGCGTTAGCTAAGCTAAAGTTTATGAACCTGGACAGACAGACACGGCTACGCTAATCGGCTAATAGCAACAGCTAAACTTAGCGTTAGCTAAGATAATCTTTATGAACCTGGACCTGGATCAGACACAGCTACGCTATTTGGCTAATAGCAACAGCTAGCTTTAGCTAAGCTAATGTTTATGAACCTGGAACAGAAAGACACAGCTACGCTAATGGGCTATTAGCAATATCTAGCCTTAGCATTAGCTAAGCTAATGTTTATGAACGTGGGACACAGACACGGCTATGCTAATCGGCTAATAGCAACAGCTAGCCTTAGCGTTAGCTAAGATAATGTTTATCAACCTGGACCTGGATCAGACACAGCTACGCTAATCGGCTAATAGCAACAGCTAGCTTTAGCTAAGCTAATTTTTATGAACCTGTACCTGGAACAGACAGACACAGCTATGCTAATCGACTAATAGCAACAGCTAGCCTTAGCCAAGATAATGTTTAAGAACCAGGACCTGGAAGAGACAGACACAGCTACGCTAATCGGCTAATAGCAACAGCTAGCCTCAGCGTTGGCTAAGATAATGTTTATGGACCGGGAACAGACACAGCTTCGCTAATCGGCTAATAGCAATATGTAGACCTAGCCTTAGCTAAGCTAACCTTTATGAACCTGGACCTGGATCAGACAGACACGGCTACGCTAATCTTTTAATAGCAACAGATAGCCTCACCGTTAGATAAGCTAATGTTTATGAACCTGGATCAGACAGACACGGCTACGCTAACCGGCTAACCTGCTTGTAGCCGCTGTAGCCCGACAGGACGAAGGGCCCGGTGGCGTCCTGAGGCAGCAGCTGCTCCGACTGCTTCACGCCGCAGCGGTGGATGTTCCACTGGATGAGCTGAAACCCAGACTTCAGGTCAGAACCAGGACCAGGACCAGGACCAGGTCCAGGACCGGAACCGGAACCGGACCCACCTTCCTGTCCTCGCCGACGCTGAACACGGTGTTCTCGTCGTAGCTGAACTCCACGCTGTAGACCTCGCCGTCGTGGGCCCTCCAGCTCATGGCGCTCTCGTAGCGCTGCATGTCTGCGGGCGGGAGCCGGACGCACCGATCAGTTCAGACACACACAGGACCGAACAGACGACCCGGCCGGCGGCGGCACCGACCGAAGAGCCTGATGGCGCCGTCCGCCGCGCCCGTCACCAGCAGGTTCCCGTTGTGGTTGAAGGCGGTGCAGTTGATGGCGACGGGTTCCGGTTCCAGAGAGAACTGGAGCTGGGAGGCGGAGAGGATGAGGGTTTAGCGTGAAACGCTATGGATTTCCATCAAAAGCTAGCTAGCTAGCTTAGCGGCTCAGGCGGCTAGCTAGCTAGCTGTTAGCCATCTACGTCAAACCGCCTGATCCAAGTGTAGCTGATCCTAGTGTAGCTAGCTAGCACTAAAGCTAGTGTAGCTAGCTAGCTAGCTAGCTAGCTAGCTTAGCGACATGTTAGGGATCAGGCGGCTGGCTAGCTAGCTGTTAGCCATCTACGTCCAACCGCCTGATCCTAGTGTAGCTGATCCACTAGCACTACAAGCTAGTGTAGCTAGCTAGCTAGCTTAGTAATATCTTAGGGATCAGGCGGTTAGTTAGCTAGCTGTTAGCTGTTAGCCATCTACGTCCAACCGCCTGATCCTAGTGTAGCTGATTCTAGTGTAGCTACACTAGCACTACAAGTTAGTGTAGCTAGCTTAGCGATATGTTAGAGACCAGGCGGTTAGCAAGATAGCTGTTAGCCGTCTACGTCCAACCTCCTGATCCTAGTGTAGCTGATCCAAGTGTAGCTAGCTACTGTAGCTACACTAGCACTACAAGCTAGTGTAGCTAGCTAGCTAACTTAGGGATATGTTAGGGATCAGGCGGTTAGTTAGCTAGCTGTTAGCTGTTAGCTGTCTACGTCCAACCTCCTGATCCTAGTGTAGCTAGCTAGTGTAGCTACACTAGCACTACAAGTTAGTGTAGCCAGCTTAGCGATATGTTGGGGACCAGGCGGTTAGCTAGCTAGCTGTTAGCCGTCTACGTCGTCTACACTAGCTACCCTAGCTACACTAGCACTACAAGCTAGTGTAGCTAGCTAGCTTAGCGATATGTTAGGGATCAGGCGGTTAGCTAGCTAGCTAACTAGCTCCCCCACCTGCTGTTTGACGGTCTTGGTGTCCCAGAGCAGCAGCTGACCCGACACCGGGATGGGAAGCCGAGGAACAGAGTCAACACTTCCGGAGCGGCTGAGAGCCGCGGCTGAGCAGACGAACGACGAGCCGCTGGGGCTGCAGGCTAACGACAAAATACTGACAGACAGAACGCAGTTAGCTAAACAAATTCACTCCTCTGGTCAAAGGGTGGGGGCTAGATCTGCATCCTTTGGTCCTCTTTAGGTGACATTTTAACATAAAGTAAATATGTTTTAATTCTACTGACTAATGTAGCAATTAGCAGCGAAAAAGCTAGCTAGCATGTTGCTAACCTGCATTCAGAAATGGCTACTGAACTATGATATGGCTCCAGAAATTCATGGAAAACTAATTTTGTTTGAAGCTGAATTAAGTTTTTGACAGATTCCAGAGGAAATATTGAACTCTTTAGCCGCTTCATGCTAACCACTTAGCTAGGTGCTAACTTTCCTTATCAATCTGTTGTTCTGATGTACTAATAATATAACAAAAAAAAGTTTAATATGAAAAATTGTTGAACTTCATGGCAATAAAAAACATCAACTGCAAACTGTTTGGTTGTAGCATTTAGCAGCTAAAGCTGGTTGCTAATGTCCCTCAACCATTTTTACTGTTTGGTTGTAGCATTTAGCAGCTAATGCTAGTTGGTAACGTCCCTCATCCATTTGTAGTGTTTCGTTGTAGCATGTAGCAGCTAATGCTAGCTGCTAATGTCCCTCATCCATTCGTACTGTTTGGTTGTAGCATGTAGCAGCTAATGCTAGCTGCTAATGTCCCTCATCCATTCGTACTCTTTAGCTGTAGTATTTAGCAGCTTTGTAGCATTTAGCAGCTAATGCTAGTTGCTAACGTCCCTTATCCATTCGTACTGTTTGGTTGTAGCATGTAGCAGCTAATGCTAGTTGCTAATGTCCCTCATCCATTCGTACAGCATTTATGGCTCTGACCCATTTGCACATTAAGAGTCAAATAAGTATCCTTAAAGGCTAACGTCTTTGCTGTAGCGTTTAGCGTCCCAGACGTAGCACCGTTAGCCTCTCCGAGCGGACTTCAAGCTAGCGTCTTTTACCGTGGATGAGTTTCGTCGATGTTCATCTCGTAGAGATTCTTCTTGGCGTCCGTGTCGTAGAGCCGCACCGTCCCGACGCCGCTGCCTAGCAACAGCTGAGCACACAAGGCGTTAGCCGGCAGGGCTAGCCGGGCGCTAGCGCGCTAGCGGCGGCGGCTCCTACCAGTCGGTCGGGCTTGGCGGCCCACTCCAGGGACAGCAGGGGCGACTTGGACATGATGGTGGCCTTGGTCTGCATCATGGGGTTGAAGGACCAGACCTTGATGACGCCGTCCACGTCCAAACTGGCAACCCGGCGCCCGGAGCCGTCCACCCTGCGGACGGCGGCGGGTTTGAGCGCCGGGCCTGATGGCGTCCAGGCGAGGCTGCGTACCTGCAGTGCATGATGGAGGAGTGATGCTCGCCGTACTCCTCCTGGCTCAGCCTGATGAACGGCGGCGGCGGCGGCTCGTCCGCGGCCTGCGGGGGGGGGGGAGGGGGGAGGGGTGAGGCGGGGCGGCGCGGGAGGCGGCCCGCCAGGTGAGGCGGCGCACCTGAGCGGCCGGCCGGGACAGCAGCTCCTCCCTCTCCTTCTCGTGGGCCTGGAGCCTCCGGTGGCGGCTGGAGGCGGGGGGGTCGGCGGGGGGGGGGCAGGACTTCAGCTCCTTAGGCTTTACGGCCTGCAGACAGGCAGGGTGTTGAAAACATGTGGGTCAATTATGACCAGCTGGAAACATTTTGAAACCTGCACTGAAAAGGTATTTAATATGCTGTCATTGTGCGTTAGCATTAGCTTCCATTGAATATGCTGTTATTGTGCGTTAGCATTAGCTTCCATTGAATATGCTGTTATTGTGCGTTAGCATTAGCTTCCATTGAATATGTTGTTATTTTGCGTTAGCATTAGCTTCCATTAAATATGCTGTCATTGTGTGTTAGCATTAGCTTCCATTAAATATGCTATTATTGTGCGTTAGCATTAGCTTCCATTGAATATGCTGTTATTTTGCGTTAGCATTAGCTTCCATTAAATATGCTGTTATTTTGCGTTAGCAATAGCTTCCATTAAATATGCTGTCATTGAGCGTTAGCAATAGCTTCCATTAAATATGCTGTCATTGTGTGTTAGCATTAGCTTCCATTAAATATGCTGTTGATTAAAGTGCTTCAACATTAGCTTCCATTGAATATGCTGTTATTGTGCGTTAGCATTAGCTTCCATTAAATATGCAATTATTTTGCGTTAGCATTAGCTTCCATTAAATATGCTGTCATTGTGTGTTAGCATTAGCTTCCATTAAATATGCAATTATTGTGCGTTAGCATTAGCTTCCATTGAATATGCTGTTATTTTGCGTTAGCAATAGCTTCCATTAAATATGCTGTTATTGTGCATTAGCAATAGCTTCCATTAAATATGCTGTTATTGTGCGTTAGCATTAGCTTCCATTAAATATGCTGTATTGGTGTAGCGCTTTAGCATTAGCTCCTGCTAAACACTGTGCTGTTGTTGTGCGTTAGCATTAGCTTCCATTAAACATGCTGTATTGGTGTAGCGCTTTAGCATTAATGGACCAAATGTTCACGGCTAGCGCTCTACGGTTAGCACAGCTAACCTTTTAGCTAGCTCTGCCCACAAAGTACCAGAGGAATCACCGAGGTTCCCGGACAGTCGTGTCACCTGATTGGCCGGCAGCTCCTTCCTGCCCAGCGCCCCCTGGTTCGGGGACCCTGAAGTGGGCGTGGGCGCCTTGGTGGGGGCCCGCCTGGCCTGCGGCAGCAGCGTGGAGAGGAAGTTCCTGGAGGGGGCGGCGGCGGCGCCGGCCCTCAGACTGGACACCAGGTCCCTGCCGCACACAAGAGTTCAGCAAACACAGGTGAACCGGTTCAGACCGAACCGAACTGGCTGACGCTTCGCAGAGGCAACAAGCGGGTGAGGACTGGAAGCGTTGCATTCTGGGAGTCTTCCCCTGGTTCTGGACGGTTCCTGTGGTTCGGTTTATTCATGTGTTTCCTGCTGAATATTTACATTTTATATCAAATGGGTAAAAGACAAAGACTACAAATGGGTAACGGACAAAGACTACAAATGGGTAAAAGACAAAGACTACAAATGGGTAACGGACAAAGACTACAAATGGGTAAAAGACAAAGACTACAAATGGGTAACGGACAAAAAAGCTACAAATGGGTAAAAGACAAATACTACAAATGGGTAACGGACAAAGACTACAAATGGGTAAAAGACAAAGGCTACAAATGGTTAACGGACAAAAAAGCTACAAATGGGTAACGGACAAAGGCTACAATTCATCAGGTGAATTGTTTTATTTTTCAACACAGTTCAAACAGCAGCAAATCCAAACACTTCACACATAAATAAATGTTTTTAACACACAGAACCGATCAATATAAAGTTAAGAGCTAACTACTTTAGCAGCAAAGCTAAGTGCTGAATAATATTGCGTAGATCAAGTACCTCAGATGAGGAGAAACCTTTAGCATTTCTTCTTTTCCAGAACATGCTAGCTACATGCCAAGTGCGTTTTCTGTATTTTCTGATGTTTTAAGTCTCTTAACAAACTTCCACTTACAGCCCACAGTGAGTAAATGAGTAATATATGATACACATTAGCATTAAAGCTACGTTAGCTACTTTAGCAACAGCTACCAGTGTTCAGAAGGCTAAATGCTAACCAAATACAGAATATATGAATAGACTTAAAACAATTGCTTTAAACCTAACAAACTAGTGATGAAGATGAAAGCTTCTGCATTAGCAAGAAACTAAATGCTGCTATTAGCAATTAGCTTCAATTAGCACTGAAGGTAAAAGCTGTCATAACAAAACCAGACATTAAATATTAAACTTAAATCTTTAAGACAAAAGATTTAAGTCTTAATTCCAACTATATGGTAAGAAATAATCACTTAAGCTAAAGTTCTAAAGTTAGGAGGTAATTATAGGCAGCTAAAGCGATTAGCATTGAAGCTAACAGCCACAAAACCACAAAACCCTGACCACTGAAACAAGATGCTAAGAAACATTAGCAACGAAGCTAAAGATGTTAGAGGCTCACAGCTCAGCGTCTCCCAGTCGGTCCATGTTCTGGACGTACGGAGGCAGCTTGTGCTGTGAGACATCGACTCCATCAGGCAAATCCTGAGTCTGAAGGGAGAACAGCTGGGGGGGGGGGGGAGAGAGAGAGAGAGAGAGGGAGAGAGAGGGAGAGAGAGAGAGGGAGAGAGAGAGAGAGAGAGGGAGAGAGAGGGAGGGAGAGAGAGAGAGGGAGAGAGAGAGTGAAAGAGATGGGAGAGAGGGAGAGAGAGAGTGAAAGAGATGGGAGAGAGAGAGGGAGAGAGAGCCGGTCCGTCACAATGAAAGTTTCAGAGTACAGCGAAGCATATGGAGCTACAACAGTGCCAATAAACACACAGTTTTGTTGGTTCTGTCTATTAGTTCTGTTTCTGTTTTTACTTCAGTGATGAGCCTCTCAGTCACACAAATCCAAAATGTAAAAGCCATATTTTAATTTCACTACATCTAACAATATACCAATAAAGATAAAGAATTTAGCAAGTCACACATTTTAAAGTATTTGTTTGCTTTCTTTGGCTGACTTCTTTTCTGATTCAAATCCTGTAAGTTCTTACCTTTATTTTAAATGACGTCCATAAACGTCTCCATCATTCTGTTTTTAAAAATATCTTCTTTTTTCCCGTTATCAAACTAAACTAGTGGCCTTGAACGGTTCTGTTCCGTCTATTTATTTTTACTCCTCGACTGTTTTTGTCATGTTTTGCAGTTGTGAAACGGTGAAGTAGTAGAGAAAAATGGAGGTTTGGTGAGGAATATTAAATAAATCCAGGTGAGCAGATGGATAGATGAGGAGCAGGAGACACAGGTGGGATTAATCAGACAGAGACTCAACTGACACAGAAACCAAAATAAACACACAGAAAAACTCAAATCTTCAGCTTCCATTCTTTTCAAAGCGTAGAAGAAGAGCTTGTTGTGTCTATGGGGCTCAGCGGTGCCCCCTGTCAGTGAGTCGCGGTACTTTCTGCCTTGTTTTCACGGCACATTTATGGCCAATTAGAAAGACTAGATATATAAATATATGTTCCACGCAGACTGTGGAACATCAACAAATAAAATGTGTATTTAAACAAGTATAAAGGTGATATGCCAGCTTCATTCAGGTGTGTGACACAGCGCCCCCTCAGGCGAGGCTGAGCACTGCACTGCGTCTCCCTGGTCTGTCATGTATTTTACAGGAGACGCATAAATTCAGTGAATTTACCATAAAAATGTTGAAATAACCCATAAGAAAATAAATTTATAAACTAAAGAGGATAATTAATTTTATTTCATTACTGTTTTACTCATATCGAATCCTGTTGCTTCCCTTTTTTTCTGCTCTGGTTTCCTGTGTTCCCTGTTGTCCCTGTTTTTGGTTCGGCTCTGGTTCCCTGTGTTCCCTGTTGTCCCTGGTTTTGGTTCGGCTCTGGTTCCCTGTTGTCCCTGGTTTTGGTTAGGTTCTGGTTCCCTGTNCTGGTTTTGGTTCTGCTCTGGTTCCCTGTGTTCCCTGTGTTCCCTGGTTTTTGTTCTGCTCTGGTTCCTTGTGTTCCCTGTTGTCCCTGGTTTTTGTTCTGCTCTGGTTCCTTGTGTTCCCTGTTGTCCCTGGTTTTGGTTCGGCTCTGGTTCCCTGTGTTCCCTGGTTTTGGTTCTGCTCTGGTTCCTTGTGTTCCCTGTGTTCCCTGGTTTTGGTTCTGCTCTGGTTCCCTGTGTTCCCTGTGTTCCCTGGTTTTTGTTCTGCTCTGGTTCCTTGTGTTCCTTGTTGTCCCTGGTTTTGGTTCGGCTCTGGTTCCCTGTGTTCCCTGGTTTTTGTTCTGCTCTGGTTCCCTGTGTTCCCTGTTGTCCCTGTTTTTGGTTCGGCTCTGGTTCCCTGTGTTCCCTGTTGTCCC
>CAEGAF010102316.1:0-19104 GCA_903067075.1 Micropoecilia bifurca
TTAGTTGCACATTCCATTTGTGAACAGAAGTTAAAAAATATTTTTTTCTGTTTTTCTGAAGTATGAATTCTATAAAGCAGAGTTGGAGTTTTCACCAACCCATCCTCAAAATCCAACTGAGCAAACATTGAATACAGTGAAAACGAGGAAGTCTAACTCTTTCTGTTAAATGTCTAAGAAAAGATATATATGCCTTGTAAAAAAAATAGAAATTTCAAAATTCTTGTGGAAAATCAAGCAGACAAAGATCAAAGCAGAATTTTTTTGTGTAAGCCATAGAGTGACAGATGGAATAGTACTGTTAATTTAAAGTGAAAAGGAAATAACTCAGTTATGAATCAAATTAGAAATGCTTGTTATCTCACCAAAAATATCCGAGTGGGGAAATCATGTCAAATTTCTTTTGCATCTACCAGATGCAACATCTTTTAACCTCTTTAATTTATTTAGTGCACCACCAACCTGTACTGAGGGATAATTTCAGTTACTGGGTTCTTAATGAAGGTAGAGCCTGTTTGTGTCCTTTGGGTGAGAGATTGTCTGATTAAATTAGAATCCATCCTCTCTGTGCCCTGAGTGTGTTCGCACCAAGCCATTATGCTATTACAGTCTAATTATCAAAATGTGTTGATTTATTTTATGTTTACCTGGACAATATGTTACCTTTCAGGTGCTCATTCAACCATTTTCCTGTCCAACCAATAATTTAGCTGATAATAAATCAGTTTCGATGTTCCACAATCATCACAAAGCTAATAGGAAACATTTTCTGGACCCTCAGCTGTGTTTTAAGACATCATGAGCACAAATAGGTTATTGATTTGGCCTTACATGTGAACTGCAAGCTTAGACTTAAGGTGTTCAAAGGAGAAGAGCTATGACGATATTTTATTTAAAGTGTTGTGTGTTATTTCTAGAGCTCTGGGATGCTACTGTATTTTTTTTAACCCTTAGTGCGACTGGATCCAATACAATGATTCCTCTGCTGCAGCTTGGACTCTGCTAACAGTTCATCAGTTTATCTGACAAGTTGTTGCAAAGTCGATCGGCTGTTGTCAAACTACAAAGGTAAACAGGTAAAACATGACAAAGAAATTGCACACATGTCATTCTCCAACAGTGAAGTTGTCTCTGCCAGAACCAGAAGGAGAGGGAAGAAAATCCTTTATTTGCTTTGAGAAGGAAAAATGTTCCTTTCTGATGAGATAGTAGATTGTTTCCAGCTATCGTATAATAACATGCAAAATGGGAGCATGTCAAACAACTTAGTTATGGCATGACTCAAAAATTATTTGATCAACAGGAGTTTGAATGTCAAGTAAAGTCCAACTAAATAAAGAATAAAACTTGCAAAGCTCTACTCAGAAACTAAAGATAATATTTAGACCCTTGAGAGATTGTAAGGTAAAACCTTTTTTTCCTAAATATATACATCTAGTGAAGTGTTACCAACAATTATCCACTTCTGAAAGTGAAACTGTTAGGCTTGTTTCTGGAACTTAGCCAATAGTTCTGTTTGCTACAGAGCCAGAAAGGACACAGTCAAAAAAAAATACAATTTTGAAATACATCTACTTTATGGCAATTTTCTTTTTTAGATGCAACTTTACAGAAAGATAAACTGAGGTTAATTACAGTGTGAACAGGGTGACAAAGTGTGGAAATATTGGTAATTACTTTTGCACACTTTGAAATAGATGATATCTCCAATTCTGTCTTTCGAACAAGCTGGTGTTCAGTTGGGGTTCATACAACCATTTTACATCTTTAATTTTTCTTTTGTGCCTCAAAACATCTCCAGCATCATTTAACAATGAAATTCAAAAACTTGTGTTAACATGCAAAGAGATAAGATATGTGACAAATTGAGTACAGGAAATACACCTGCAAATTTTGGGAAACAAGAAAAAAAAAAAGAAAAGTGTTCCTCCTACACATGAGTGGGCCTGAGAGGCCTTAATTAGCCAGGGTGGCTCCTAAAGCCAACCCTCACACTGGTATTGATCGGACCAGAAACACACACGGCCCTCGCTTAATGACCTCCGACAGGAGGGACGCGGCTGCTGCGCCGCACTAACTGCTTCTGGATCGCTAAGGTGGGACATTAATACACTGCATGTACTCTTTTTTTTGTGTGTGTGTGCGCGCATGTTTACAGCGTAAAACAAAAGAAAGTTCAGCTCAAAGGCAGCGTTTCGTTTTCCGCCCAATTATTCTGAGGAAACAGAGAGCAGCCGCTGCTTTGTTGGACGCCTTTCTGCTGCAGGAACAGAGCTGTTAAGCTCTGAGCTTTACCTCGCCTGCTGCTAATTCAAGAGAAATTCTGATGTCTCCCATCCTTCTCAAACCCCAATTTGTCTTCTTTTTGTTCTTCACTGTTTGACTGTTAAAATATGCTGATGAAAGGAGGCCGAGCTTTTGCAGGAAAACAAGAGTAAACCCATGTTTTTATACCCAGAGGAAACCGGCCTTCTTGTTAGGCTGCTTTTCTGCCTGACTTGACACTTTCCGTTGGATCAAACGTCTCATCACAAAATGCAACCAAACAAAAGTGCTTACCCATAATCCATCAGTGCAGGTGTGTGATGCGCAGCGCTCTGAAATGAACAGCAGAGCTTGTCGTTAATCCTGAAGACAAGCTTCCCTCTAATTAACGAAATCGACTTGAGCGGCACAACAGAAAATGAATAGTGTTTTCCTAACAAAATGTATTTCTGCTCATCTCCTACAGCCTCTGTGTGTTTTTGGCAGATTGGAAGAAAAGCTGCATCCATCAAAGTCAGGAGGTTTTTGAAGCTGCTTCTGGTAAATGAATGGAAAAGCAAAGGAATGTTTTAGCCAACCAACTTATTAGGCTTGTTGAAATTGTGATATGCATCCTTATTACTAACTTATTTGGGGGCCCAAACATGCAAGAAAAGTCTGCAAAGATAAAAGGATTTCTATTTCCTTGGCTTTAGAAATGGGCAAAAAGTAGTTCATTAGCTCCAGATGCTTGGTTCCTCAATTTAAGTCATAATTTCTAATGTAATTGTATTAATGCACAAAAGAAAAAACATTTTGTTTCTATATTTGATTTGAAAGAGGATTTCACCAGTGGCCTTCCTTATGTTTGCTGTTCTCTGATACTTTGACTACAGCTTATTTAGTTGTCTTTAATGTTTCTCTCTGGTCAACAGGGATTTTGTCTCTATGGGTCAAAGATATTATTTGCTTTGGGACAAACTCCTAATCTGCCGATTCTCAGTCAGAGATCAGGTTTTATCTTTAACCTCATTTTGACTCATGCCGCTCTGCTCCCACCTGTGTCAAAGTGCACACAGCAGGCTTGCCCTCTCCGACATACCCATGGATTCTCAGCCACTCTTAAAGGAGCGGTGCCCCCTGCTGTCGCCAACTGCTAGAGTCACTCAGTACAACCTTTTGGTGAATAAACCAGGCAGGCCAAAATCCCTGGACTTGACTGGCTGTTCTGGATTTCTCCTCGCCCGCCTCTTGCTTCCTTACTGGTTTAAGCTAAAATGTCTGCAGGGCATTTTAGCTTATGATAGAGAAAATTCAGACAATAAAACAAGTTAGCAATAATAATGATTTTTTTTTTGGTCCAGTGAAATTTAGTGTGTTTGCTCTTGCACAGCAATGTCACCATTTATAAGGTCAGTTCAGAGTCGTGTAGCAGTCGTACCGTCAGCGTAACGTTGTCAATGGAAGGAGAGAGGGGTTAACGGGAGTCCGGTTGCTCATTTCTGCTTCAGAGCCTGCTGGCACATTGATCCAGACCTGCTGATGCTAATGCAAAGTAAAACGTATGGTTCTAGTGCCTCTTATAGGGAATTTAATACGGGCCCCATCTATACAGCTGGCCCTTCTTGATTTATTATCCAAGAAAAAATCTTTCTAGTGTTCCCCGAAGATGGCGAGGTGCTGATGCCATCTGAGTGTCAAAGTGGAACGCCGAAGCTTCTAAATAAGGCAGCAGAGGGTGGGGGCACTCATAGCAAAGGCAGGACATAAAACGCAGAACGCAAGCGTTCACCTGATTGTCGGCACGTGGCTTCGAGCCCGGACTCTGCTGTGGAGAAACGAGAGGGCAGGCGGAGGCAGCGACAAGGCGCTCTCGCCTGTTAACACTCGCAGAAACAGCCTGAGCTGTTCTAATGGCCTCGCCAAAACTCCTCATTTTATAATTGGCAGGCAGCCACAGCGAGATTGACAAATGAGTGTCAGCCATCAGCAATTGCTCGAGCCAGGGATGCTGGAGACGGAGAGCGGAAATCAAAATAATTAAAATAAATAGGGTGCCAAGTGATGGCAGTGCTCCCTCCAACATGGCAGATATGAGCTGCCAGCGAGAAATAGAAGCTAGGAAGGTTCGAGTGTCAGTCTTCACCTCCTCCCCGAGACCTCTCACCACTAAACCGTTATTAGTGACAAAACCCTGCCAGGATCTCAGCCGTCTGTGTGTACTCCTGCGTGTGTTTGTTGTGCACTAATAGAGAAACGATGCGCGGATAATAAGGAGTTTACACTTCAGGATCAGTTAATTTTCACTTCTTGTGCTTCCTTTCTTCTCAGCAAAAAGCCGAGACCGGATCAGCAAAATGGAAACGGAGCAAACGCAAAACAGCTGCCAGAGAGAGGAAGCCATGTTACTCTGCACACTGGAGTTAAGACTTGGTCTTACATCTGCTGCACACAGATCGTGTTTTCATTCAGAGCTGTTTCATAAATATTGATAAAACTGTTTGCTTGTGATAGCTGTAGGATCAGAGGAATCTACTAAAGTCATAAATCATTATTACTGCAACATTAGTTCATTCCTTCGTGCTTTAGTTTCATAGTTTATTCTTGTGTCCTTTTCCATGTACAGTTCTTGAGTTTACTTTTGTATTTTTAAGCATCTTTATTGTATTCCTCTTCTGCCTCTCTTTGGCTGCATTTTCTTCCTCCAATCACTCTTCCCACCATCTCACCGTCTGTGACAACCATCAATTTTTCTCCACAGTGCAGAGTGCAAACACCCATACTCTTATACAATCCCGTTGTTTCAGCTCTAATTTTTTCTTTAAAGAAGAATCTCCTTAACCTGTCGTCTCTCCTATATATGTTTATATATGTCCTTTATAAGAAAAATACAAAATGACATGTTATTTTCCCACAAGGTACAACCACTTACTTTTTCTATACGACCTGTTGATGCCTTGTTTGTGAGATTGGTGAGGTATAGGCTCTCAGTCACTGTTGCTCCCCAGAAAAGGTGAGAATCCCATTGTCAACCACAGAACTAGCACAGTCACAGTTTTCTCAAGCTAGTTCCTAGTTGGAAGTGACATCAGAAAAATGTTTTTTGAAGTTTTCTGGTCCTATTTTATATCTAGAAAATAAATGATAAAAGCACCCTTTTGTTCTTCAAATATACTGTAGACATTAGGATTAACTAAAATGTAGAATAAAATCAAAAAATTTAAACTTAAATGACTGGTGTTAAAAGCTTCTTTTTTGGTTTAATTATGTACTCTGATTTCACTTTTTTAAAACTATACAAAACTATACAGAGTTTTTTAATCCCAGTTGTTCATATTCTTCCAGAGTGTCGTGGATATTTAACTAAAAAAATATTTCAGCTTCCAGTTTTTTTGCAGTGAAAATACAATGGGTTCTCTTTAGCGGATTAAGATTTGTGATATCCATACACAGTTTGGTTGGCTTTTTGGGTGCACCTTTCTTGTACTTTGTTGGAACCATTAATTTACTCTTTAGGGCAAACTGTAAACTAAAAAAGGTGTCTGAAATCCCCCCCATGTTGACATACTAGAATTGTAAATGGTAAAATGTCCAGTACCTGTAAAACTTGTTCAGAGATCGAGAAAGTTGTTTATAATATTTTCAGTTATTCACACATTTACACACTGATGGTAGTAAACAGCTACACTGTAGCCACGGCTGCCCTCCGGCAGTTTGGATGTGAGGTTGCCACGCTCCTCACCGTCGGACCCTCTGACCATTATCACCCAGCACAGACAGAGCAGCGGTTCGAAATCGCACAGAAAGTAACATTATAATCAAGTTGACATCTTCTACATTTACAAAAATGTGACTTAAACATGTGCATCTTATTTCTGTAGTTTGAAGGACTGCTGATACATGCTGCTGTTGTCTGTTTTGAGTTCCTGATTCATTTGTCATTTTTTTCTTCAGCTCTCATATTTTGTGCTTCTATCTAATGGAGCTGTGCTGTGATGTGTGATGCTACGTGAGATGGCAGCAGAGCAGACAGGTGAAAGCCACTTTGTCATCACTGGAAACCACCTGCGAGCTTCCAACATGCTCATTAGCACCTTTTTGCCTCTGCTCTGATCACTCGCCTCGCTGTATTTTTCTGTCACTAACCCCCTGCTGGTGCCAGGCTTTGTTCTGAAATGTCAAACCGGGCGCTGACGAACGTTGACGCTGATTACAGACTGAAGGCTTGGACAAATAGCTCAGGATGGGCAGATCAGGAGCCACGACTGAAGAAAGATAAGTCTTTTCAGCTTCTCAGCCTGTCACTCCTAGCTGTTATTACCAATCACAGTGTGCCAATGTGAACTCCTACACTTCAGGTATTTATCCCAATAGAAGGAATCAAACCGATGCATATTTGCCTCGGTGATAGACTCGTACTCACCACCCGCCGCAACACAGAGCCTTTAAGCAGCAGGTGGAGATCTTTGCAAAGTTACAGGTCTCATTTCTACCTACTGCTCAAAGAACTGATGGCACGGCAGAGAGGTTTTCAGTCGTGGACTGCTTTTCTTTGACTTAATAGCAGTTTTTAGAATAACATGTAATGTAATACATTCAATGCAGCAATGCTACTGATGAAAATGATATTAAAAAAATACTCATATGAAAGAAAAGATTTACAGCTTTCCTATTGTCAAACCTAAACATCCCGCTCTCTCCAGAGAACCCACAGTGCTACCGTTTTGAAAAGTAGCAATGATTGTTATCCACATAGCTTTGTTTGTAATAAGCATAAAAGTATATTTCTGATTCAAACCTGACCACCTATGTATTTATTTGTATCTGTCTTTGTTGTAAAGGAGGCATTAATACCTTCAAGGCCTTTGCATTGCAGCTTATTTAGAACTATCTGGCAGATTTTATGTATCAATGTACTTTTCCATATATCTTTTCATCTCTGATAAATGTGAGCTTTTTAAGACTCAGCAAAGTTCATTATACCTTGACCTTTCGGGCATACATAACCTAACACAATAAGCGGATACACAGACCTGCTGTCTCCGGTTTAATTGCATGAAGCTGCAGAGACACTGAAACTATCTCTAGATCAATCTCAGGTGGACTGTTTTTTTTACAATAACACATCCAGTTTTGAGTTTTTAAATCCTTAGCCTTTTTCTTTAGTTTGTGGAGAAATAGATGGTAGCAGAAACCAACAAACGCGCCATGTCTCTACAAAGAGAGCATTCAGGAGGGAGCTTGGAGTTACCCTCTATTTTATTTCCTTAGATATGAGTCTGAATAAGGTCAGAGAATAACCTTTCAAGTAGCGCACTATAAACCACACAAGGGCTGCCTAAGAGACAGTGTGCATGTGTGTGTGCGTGTGTAGAGAGAGTGCACAGTGACATTTCCTCCAATCCTCTAATTTGAAGGCAATCCACTTTAAAGATGTTGGAGGTGGAGGGACTCCAGTGTTTCAGTGTTTTAGAAGAGTTTATCATCTGTTGACCTTCTCAGCCACAAAAGCCACTAACAGAAGAGAAAGACAGGAACAGATAAAAAAGGAAAGAAAGCACCCTCTGCTTTCATTTGTGTTCAATAAAGATGTTCATCTGTGTCACACGGCAGCTTGTGATCAAAGCCAGCAAAGGAAACCGGCCTGCATCCTGTGAAAACAGGTCCATGTAAGCTTTCAGCTAATGATATTAACCAGACACTGATAGGGTCTGTTTTCTTTCAGCCAAGGGAGTGAATGCCAGGCATTGGAGTGCAACAGGCCTGCAGGTGCTGGTAATGTTCAGGGAAGTTCTAGGTAAATTAATATATTGGTAAGTGGAATGGTTGTAAATAGATTTTACAGAAAAATACAATGTTAGTGCAAATTTTGTGTTTGTTAAAGCTGACCCTAACAGGAAACGTGATGTTTTTATTTATAAGGGTTTTGCTAGCCCAGCTTATACATCTACATATGTACCTGTGATAAATTCATGTTTGTATCAACTGAAAGTTTTTGTTATGTCCTAGTAACTAAAACGAACAAACCTCGTAAACTAGGTGTTCACAAGGTGGTAAAGTTGTTATGTAAATCGTACTTTAACTGTACAACAACAAAAAAAAGGAAAACTCGTGTGGAAAAGTACTAATTACGCCTCACTGTTCAATAACGTATAAAATTACTTTTAGTTGTAGTCAATTTTCTTCCTTGTTGAGAAATTTTAGCCCACTTTCATTATGAAAGCTTAATGAATAAATGTGTTGAGATTCCAACACAGCCTTTCACTGAAATGCAGAGTTGGACTTTGCTCCATTTCAGCACCTTCATGCTTTCTGATTCTATAGGTGATGTGATCTTGTTTTGTCCACACTTTAGCTGACAGAAGGGCTCAAACTTGTCCCTAGAAGACCTTTGGTGTTAAACTCAATGCCTGCAAGAAAACCAAGTCCTGTAGATGCCAAACAGGCCTGAATCCTCAGACTTCCACCATCCTCTTCCTGATGATCTAGGGGCAAATTTGGAGGGACATCTAATTTTATTTTGCTGGAGTGGTTAAACCTCCAGGTCCATTTTCAGTGGAACTTTGTAGTTACATAAAACCTTAAACTTAGCTCCCATTGATTCAATAAAAATTTAATAATGACAGATTTTTTATTTGATACTGAAATGATACTCTTTGACACAATGTGACAAACAAAGGCAGAATCAATAGAATTAGACAAAAGAAAATGGATTATTATAAAACATTCTTGTTTTAAAATAAAAAAAATACCTATCTATCTATCCATCTATCTATCACTGCCTTTTGTTTGTGGTGTTGCCCTGAAACGAGCCAATTGAAACTCTCTGTGCCATGCAGGTTTTCAGTCTCTCCCTTTTTCTCTCCTTTCATTATTACTTTTTCCTGCAACAGCATGGCAAGGCTCCCATCTAAATAGCTGGCCAAACATATCTAATTCTGTCTCGTGACTCATTAACGTTGGGTGTGTGTTATTATTTTCAGAGTAGCGTTTGTTTGCATCTGTTCGCTCCAGAGGGAGAGTCGGGAGAGGGACGACAGATGTCGCCATGTTGGCTTTGGTTGTTTCCGATCTGCCGTCGGCAACGCGACAACTTCAATCATTCGGAGTGGGTTGTCATGTCACATAACACACAAACAAACAGTGTACATACAACTATTCACACAATGCCGTATGTGTGTGCTGACAAAAACACAGCATATTTACTCACACACAAATGGGCTGCAGTTTCTATGGAAACAGTTGAGTCCCACAACATCCAGTGAGCCTTCGGAGGGAAGAAGTGTTTGTCTCATATTTCAGAAGTGTCTCAACATAAAGAACGCACAGACACACACGTAGTGATAGTCGGAGTGTTTTTGTGAATCTGTGGTGGATCCCCCTCTGCGATCACAAAGAGCAGCTCTCATCCCTGAGAATCCCATTTCACGCCCAGGCTTAGCAATGCTGCCCTGGTAATGCGTGTGTGTGTGTGTGTGTGTGTGTGCGGTGGAAGTTGGAAGGGATTACAGGACCGCTTCTCTTACAGGTCCAGATTATTTCAAGTAAGAAGGAGCGCTCTATGTAACACAGCAGCAGCTACCAGGGTTTGAGGAAGCGAGTCAGGACCCTTGTTATTAGAGAAGATGTAGAGAGGTCAAACAATGGTTATACACATGCACCTCAATGAAGTAAAATATCACAAAAGTTACATATTTCAGTAAAAAGAAGACTTAAATAAGACATTTTCTTAGATAAGTATTTTTTATGAAGAAATGTGACGTTATGGATTTCAGAGTTACAGGGAAGACCTCTGACTTGACAGCCCTGTAGTCTACAGTCACAGAAACCCAATTTGAGGATAAGCCAGAACAATTCATTCCTAAAGATTATTCTTTGAATGCTGTATACAAGCATCATAATGTTCCATACACAGCCTCTCACACAGAGAGTGTCACAGACATGTATGTGTAAGTTATCGACTTCAAGTCGATCCACTTCAAAGTCAAAAACAAAGTCAGCAGTACTTTACTTCAGCAAAGGAGAACAATTAATGGATGGGCTGCATAGTGGTCCAAAGTTCTCTTACAGCTGTAAATACATTTTGTACTTGATTTCAAAATCAGGGTCCAAGAGATGTGGTCAAACTATGTCTTGATCCCAAGAGGAATTGCTGGTTTATCTGTCAACAGCTTTGGTAGGATTGATTATCCACTGCAAAATCCTCTCAATGTAAATATCCACAATTATGTAAAACCAATTTTTATCACTAAAATTGAAACACTGGTGACTGTTCAGGGTGTGCCTTACCCCTCCCTCATCAGCCCACCAGCAGGTACGGTTATATTCAGTAAATTAGGATAATTGTTCTGATTAGGTTCGTTTATCACACAAAAAAACCCACAAATCTTTCAGAAATGATGCACTCAAGCTTTATCTTTTACAGCACTGTTTTTCTAGGTTAATAAGTTTGGTTTCTTCAGTAATTATTACAGTTTGAGTGTTTATGATGGTTTGACGCTTTAGGAGGATCCCTGTTCAGTTTGGCTGTGAACAAACTCAGATGTGTGTTGTTTTCTTAAGCCAATTTGAGTCACATTATGTTTGTACTAAGAGATATCAGTTTAGTTAATGTATGAACTCTGCATGACACTAATGTAAAATTAATTGAGTTAATGACAGATGTGCAGGGTTCAAAGCCTTAACAAATGCACATATCAGCTAAGCAATCCATATGATATGTGCTGTGAATAGAACTCCAAAATTAAAATACAATTTAAGATATACTTTTTTATAATATTGTAAATGGCAGCCATTCAAACAGTAAACATACTGACTCTGTAATGTAATAACCAGGAAATAATATAATTATAACTTCAGTAAGCAGTTAGTTGCTGTTCACTTGGTGAACAGCTATGTATCTATGGCAACCAGACTCACAATATAGGCGTTTTCAGCTCCACACCAGGCTGGCAAGGGTGTCCAGCAATAGTAAAGTTGTGATTGTCAGCTCTCAAACAGTCATCAAGATTCAGTGACGCTTCTCAGCTCTGGAGTGGAGCTGAATTGGCCACTTGCTCTCCTAACTGGCGGGACAAACAGTCAGTTGCGCGTTGTCAACAGCAAACTTGGGAAACCTTTAATTACAAGGTTCTTCTGTAGAATTCCGAATAAAATCAAAAGCAAAATTCATTCCTCCAGCCAAAAGTACAAGATAGTCGGCTGTATTTTGGATCCAAAATACAGCTGACTTTGGATCCAAAGCTCTTAGACGAGGAGTGGCCTTCCCTCTGCTGACAGGAGGAAGTGGGGTTTCGGGTGGAGTGTTTGTCTCCCAGATGTCACCCGCCCGGACGGCAGGTCAATAAAGACCAAGTGTTGTCTTAGTCGTGGGCATTAGCACCCCATGACCACAGATTTTCTTTCTGGACCTTCTCCTCTTCCTGTTAAGACTGAAAGCAGGATAATTCAGTGCATTGTGGAGTTACAATACCAGCCTCCTGAAATCTTTTTCTATTACAGCCCTCGGCATGTGACATAATAGATTATGATATATCTAGGTTAATGTACAATTCCTTGATCAACCTTTTTATCAATTCAACAGCAGCAGTGAGATACAATGTCTTTTTTTAGTGCTTTGGAGACTTAAGAGAATCAGAATATAATTTTTTGAGACCTCGAATGTGTCTTCTATTTAATGCTGACAATGGTTCGAATGCAGTTTGTTTCCCTGAAAACTGACGATGCATTATCATTTGCTGTGTGAGTGACATCTCTTCAACTTGTTAGTTATTACAAAATAACAGTGTGTCAGGAAGTGTGGCAGGATCTTGGTCTTAATATGCTGATCGGTGAACACTCGCATGACAAAATATCTTAATGAACCTTATGTCTAGAGTGTATGTGTACGAGTATGTGTTTGAGATCAGATAGACCAGATGGATAAAGACTGAAGCTCTGTGAACCACAGCATATTAGATGGATTTTACAAGCATCGTTTCACTTCTTACTCACTTGGAAAATGTTGTGCACTTTGTTTGGATCCTCATGAACAGTACAACCTGTTTTCTTTGCTTCATTTTCAGATATGTTCCTGTCTCCTCTTTACTTCAAAGGAAGAAATAATTTGTTAATTTGAGATTCCAGACTCAAGGCTGGAATCTGGCTTTCAACCCTCCAACTTGCATGTTCTTAGAACCTTGCAATACCTTTCTAGTTAGATTTTGCTGAGTAACACTGCCAGTGCATTACTAAGGATAAGTTGCAAAATCGTTAATGTAAATCATTCAAATATATTTCTAAGGAGGATACTGACATGAAATGCATTCCAAACATTGGGTACAGCCCAAACCATGCGTACAAATTAATCAAAATCTTTTGGACTTTATATTCGAAGGGCATTATTATGAATTTTCTAACCTCATAGTGCCATTTCATAGTACAACCAAGTAACTATGTCACCTTCAGTTACTATGAAAATGCTGCATATATCAAAAACAACTTCAAAATTGGACTTATGATGCTCTGCTGCATTGAAAGAAATTGCTTGATTATGATGCTTCCCTTTTTCCCATCCTCTCTCCATATGCAAACATTTCAACATGTCCACCTTGAATAAGAGGATGGATGGCTGGATGAACGGACAGTCGGTCAGTGGTCTCAAACTCCAAATCTCGAGTGCCAATTTCTTGCAACTTTTAGGTAGTACCCAGTTCTTGATGCTGGAATTAAGTGGCTATAAAGAGATATGCAAATGAGCTAAAATCAGAGTCAGGTGTGCTGAAGCAGAGACGCATCTAGAAATTGCAGGACACCGGCCCTTGAAGAGGAGAGCGGGAGACCATTGCTCTAGATGATTCAAAGGTCAAAGAACAGAGGCTTTTATTCTGCGAAACTGTGAATATTAAAAACCAATCCCATAACTGGGCAACCTTTCTTATCTTCTTGACATTTTGAAATTGTCCTCCTGATAGCTGAAAGAAAAGTGATTCCTCTTCCTCAGATAAATAGTAATCTTTGGTAAAATAAAAAAAGTGACCATTATGGTTAGCAACATAATGGTTATGTTAACCATTACGTTAGCAACATAACACTTTACTTTGTTTAATTGATTGTCGAGCTGGGTATGTCAAAAAAATATTCAACTGACTAACACAACAAGGACCCCAAGAGAAAGAACCAAAGGAAAAAAACATCCATCATCAGAAAGCATATTCAAACCTGAGATTTGCATTAGCATCATTATTGAAGAAATGCCCCAAAGGAATATATAAACACCACCATCATCACCTTCTCATCCTACTCAACAAGAACCCACAAGCCAAAGATTAAAATGTTCTTGTTCTTTCACCTTTATCTTTTTTCGCCAAGAACCCTGTTGTCCTCACAGCCTCTACATTCACAGGGGATGTTATTTATACCATGGTGTTAGACGGGAATGTGTGAGTATGGCTTCATGCTGAGACGCCACAGCAAGGTTCCTGACCACCAACTAAAAGGGAACTTTGATCCAGTGGAGATCAGTCCATTAGTGCGACTTTATTCCAATTACCTCCAAGTCATTCATCAATCGACCAGCCAGGCGTCTGGCCTGCTGGACACCTCACCGTTTTGTTTTCATTATTTGTTTTTGGAGGTTGTGTTTTCTGGGTGCCTGACTGTGGAGACAGTCAATGTTTCTAGGGAGGTTACCACCTCATGTCTTTGGATCAATTCTATTGGTTGCTGATGTCTCTCAGTACCACAACATTATTATTTTGTTATGCTTTTTAGATAAAACACTGAAAGGTATCTGAATAATTTCCCCAGAACAACAATTATTTTTTTCCTCCATCACATCACCAGGCGTCCTTGTACAAAAAAGACCCCATGCCTTTAAAGCATTAGTTCATTTTGCATCAAATCAACTTGTTTGAAAAATAAAAATCGGAAACTGAAATTCATATGTTGGGATGTACTGGTACATATGTATGTCCGTATTTTAACAAGTACATAAACAACTAAGGTAACATACAGAGACATTTCATGATTAAACATTTTATAAAAGGGGGAATGAGGAAATTTTACTCTTCAAGCTACAATTAATCCTCAGGCAGGAGATGCTCTGACTGAATGTAGTCAGAGCTTCTCCACTTCTAGGACTGAAAATGAATTGTGCGGTCAGAGCAGGTTATAAATACAAAATTTTCCTAGTCTAAATTAAAGTCCAGCAATAACATGAATGGCTGCATTCCTATTGTCCCTTTTTAATGAATTGATTGTGTTAGGTGTGATGGACTTTCATTGAGGGACAAGAAAGTTAAAAAAAGAACCACATTTTGAGGGGAAAAAGCAATAATTGAGAAAGGAACAAAAAGTTTATCAAGGGGTCCTCTGGACTGCTTTATCAAGTCCAGAGGACCCCAAAGCACTTTACAAAATGCCCAAGAACAAAAGAGGGGCAGACAGAGCATGAATCAAACCAGCAACCTATTGAGCGTGGAACCAACTCCTACCACCAAGGTCCATAAAAAACAAAACTGCAGTGTCTCTTTTAATCCAAAATATGGGAGGAAGATAAACGTTAGACTGGAAACATCAAACATGTATTTATTTATTTATTTTTTTTATTTTTTATTTTTTTCAAAATGTGTGGGGAAATATTTACTGACTTGTTTCTGTCACAATGTTACTTTTCTCCTGCAGTAATACCGTTATACACAATGTCAATTGTGCAATTTAGGGGAGGAAATCGATCATTTAGTGACTTTTGGAACAACTCGTGGCTGCTCTTCTTACCAAGGAGTTGGCAAATGTGATCGACATAAAATAGGATGCAACTTTGACCTTGTCTTTGTGGAAATGTAAACCTGTATTTTGTCACATGATTATTAAAATGCTAAGGCAAAAATTATAAAAGTGGGCAAAGGAAAATATTAGGCTAGGAGATATATTACATGTTGAAATTTGCTTTAACTACTTTAACAAAACCTAAATCTTTCCTTCAGGTCAGTAGTAGAAATTATCATCATTTGCATGATTAAGTGCTTGAGCCAGTCTTGGGGAGCTAAAGACCTGTTAATACAATACCCTCACACTTTTATTTAATTGATTTATCTACATACTTAGCACTCAAGTTGTCAAACAAATAAATATTAAAGAAAAACAGTTGTGCTCCAAAATGATCATTCCGCAGAGTGCAGAAGGAACATAATCTTCACCTGCCTAATGTAAAGTAAGCTTTAGTACATTCTTGCAAGTTTCTGTGCTGTCTTGTTAATTTTACAACCACTCAGTTCTCTAAAAAAGCTTCAGATGGACCAAAAGTATATTTAAACTTAGAAAGTATGGTGAAAAATTGGAGAAGCACCAAATGGCCACAATCTAGTGACTGCTGTTCAGTCGCTGTCAGAGGCCAAGCGGCTTCACTCCCACACACATCTGTAGTGCGTCTGTTGCTTTGTGCCTTGTGTTGAAGGGTTCTTCATGTCTTCATATGAATGTAGAATCATCCTCTGCAAACTTTTCAAAACTTTCTTTCTTTTCACCAATAGATAAAATAAAATACGATATGTTGTGGCCAGAAAATTAATTGATTTTGAGATCAATAAAAATCACGGGAAAAAAAAATAACAAAAAAACTACACAAAACCTGTAACTCCACTCACTCCATACATTACAAACGAATGATTACATCTGAAATGCATTTAAATAAGAATGCCACCCAACATTATGTTTTAAGTGGACAATAATGCTGTGATTAAAAATACATTATTTGGTTTACCACAATAGATCACTTAGAAATAGTTTTATCATCCAGCTGGCCATCCAGCCATCCACAAAGAGTGTGATGTGGCAAGAAAAGAAAAAGGTGCTCAGTCATTTACAAAGTGACTTTTGCACGTCCAATGTGACGTCAACAAAACCTGGAGGTTTTATTCACAGCTTATGATTCAACTCTGAAATGAATGGCTACTTACATTTTTGTAAGTTGTTTGGAAAGCACTTGTCTCTTATTCAAAGCTGTGCGCATTTAGGCTTCTCATGCCTCTGCTGGACTTTACTACATTGAAAAAAATCTTTGTTTAGTGTTGAATAATCCATATGAACAGACTAAATAATATCAGTATCTTTAATTCCAAATCTCTTTTATAAAATACATGGCAAAAAGGCTTTTTTGTATTTTTCCAGGTTTGAACAAACCTGATAAAAAAAATGTGAGGACACACAGTGGTAGTAGTCCTCCTTTAGGGTCTGAATTCAAGGTCCAATCAGACTTTATTTTGTTTTTTATAAAGTTTGAACTTTAATCAGCATTGGCAGCAGGTCTAGTGTCAGCTTTAACCCAGAGCAGACTGTAGGATCAGTTAGCACTGCTTGGGGTTGATATGCCTAATGAGAATACAGACTAAGTTATGCACTAAAATGCTGCTCATATCTGGAGCATATCTGGACCCCTGGGGTTGCAACATCATAACAGAACCATCAATGTGATTATACTACTACCTCTATCATCCGTTTCACCATTATTGTAATTGTTTCCACACAATAGATGAATTTTAAATTTGTGGAGTTTATTCCACCTTCCACTGCTCAGTGTGCTCAGTGTAAGCCACTTCCTTTCAAAAACAAAAAAATTGCTGTTAGTGCATATCACAGACTATTTGACAAAATGAGAGACAATCACACTGCCTCCAAAATACTTCTGAAATTACATAGACAGAAACATCTGCTTTATCTCCATAGGAAAGAAACATGTATAAATAAACATTTAAAGGTGTCTGTAGGTGTTATTGTATAGACCCAGGATGCACCACATACTTTCATACAAGTTAACAAGCAAGATGCAGAACTCTGTATATGATGAGCTCTGCTGATGTCTCAGCTCCCACAGAGACGCAGAAAGTACCGAATGCTCAGTTTAATGTGGCGTACCCAACCTTTGAACTCGTGAAGTTCTCCTGGGCTCCCTGCTGTTATTACATTCCTCATTGTGGGCAACAAGTTCAAAACCCAATATATCATTTTTGCGCTTATTCTAAAATCCTTTGCCAACTTTAGCTTTCAAGAAGGGCCATTACCTTGTTGCAGAACTTTTGCTGGTTTTTAGGAGTCAGTTTGGAAACCTCCAGGAGGTCTTTTACTGAGTTCATTATGATCCCAACAGACGGTGAAACAGCAGCTGCTCCCAGGGAAGGATGGTTCTGAACAAGTTGGAAGGTTTTTTTTTGTGTGTTTTTTTTTTTTTTTTTTCTCAGATTGAAGCTGCTTCCTCCCTCTCTCTTGCCCACCTCCTCCTTAAGTCCTCTGGGCCAATTTTCGCAGGCAGCAGGGGACGAAAGCAATGAGTCTCCTCACAGCAAGGTGTGACGTTGAGTGGGGAGAGGATGATGTCGGCTGGAGAGACAGAAAAGAGACGACGCTTCGCTGTTTGGCAAGCTGAAGTGCTGACAAGCTTCAGAAACCTTCTGCTCCTGTTTGTCAGACTTGAGAGCACAGCTTCATACTGGTGTTACCTCACACAAACATTCACTTCATCTAAGAGTTCCTTTTGTCTGACATAATTTCTGTAGCTCTTCACAGAAAGTCTTGGACTCATTATTCCTGCACTTGCTATGTTTATTGAATATCTGTTACAAAAGTGGAATAAAAGAACTAAGAAGAATAAGCTCGTGTGTTTACATCCGTCTTTAATTTATTTAGTGTTAGATAAAAAAACATTCCTGCTGCATTAATAGAGATACATCCAGCCATCCATTTTTAGCAATACACTTAACCATGATTGGAGCTGGTCTAACAAGAAAACCCAATCATCTCTCGCTATTCAATTTCTTGTGATGACAATTAGTTTCTGGTACATGTGTATTTTTTTAAGATACACATGTACATGTACCATGTGTATCTTTTCAAGATACACATGCTCAATTGACATAATGCTCACAGTAACACCGCTCTGCTCAGAACATTACCTGAGACATGCTTAGGCATTTTTTTCTCATCAGCCAACATTGAATGGATCCATGATTAGTTGTAGCAAAAGGCTTTATCCAAGAAACATTCATTTTAGATATAAATACAACACAGAAAAAAACTGTAGATTGTTTTGCTTTTAAAAATTCTACTAAGATATTGTCACGCAGATGTTTTCATGTCAATTATGTTGCAATGCATCATGGGTAAATGATGAATGCTAGGCAAAACTGAGTCATTTAGGTCAAGTAGACTATCGCATGACAGCAATATATGGTGAAGATGGCTTGCTGAAGTTAAAGTATCAGGATAGGGAAGAAAGAAGATGTAAGAAACTTTGAACTTGGCATGATTGTTGGTCCAGAACAAACGGTCTGAGTATTTCAGAAACCGCTGCTCTAGTTAGGTTTTTTGCACACAAAGCCATCGCTCAGACAAAAATGTCTTATTGATGCCAGAGGTCAGAGAAGAATGAGTAGCTTGAGATGAAAAAATAACCACTGCAACCAAGGTATGCAGAATGCTATCTCTGAACGAACAAACAGCACAAGAAACCTTGAATCAGATGTGCTACAGCAGTAGAAACCACAGTGAAAACCACCTGTCAGCAGTAATGAACATGCATTAGTTAAGCTCACGTTTTTAAAAACTTGAGCTTGACATTTGAACTAAACATTTACACCCATTTACACCTTTTTTCTGCACACAGATCATACTTTTGATATATTTTAAATAATAATAATAATAATAATAATAATACATTTTATTTCAAAGGCGCCTTTCTGGCACTCAAGGACACCGTACAGAGCAAAGAAAAAAAAACAATAAAAACAGATAAAATGTAACAATTCAAAATAAAACAATATATCTATATAAAATCTATGTAAAATCAGGCAAACCAATTATGTCATGTGGAAAAGGCAGATCTAAAAA
>CAEGAF010102322.1:0-37573 GCA_903067075.1 Micropoecilia bifurca
ATTATATTATTTTTTTAATAGCCAATAGCCAATGCCAATTCAAATACTGACCTCAATATGTGCTGTTGTAGTACCTCATTAAGGAGTATATAGAACATTATTGCATGTAGTATTTTGTAGTTTTTTTTCACCTACTGAACACTAGATAATAAAAAAAAGGCATATTAATTTTTTTTCTTGTATTGTCCAGAACGTGTTTGGAGATCCACCTGCTCTACCGGAATACAAGGTTGCAGACGCCAAGAAGTCCAAATTCATATTGCTTCACTACAGCACATTTAAAGCAGGCTGGGACTGGCTGATTTTGCTTGCCACCTTCTACGTTGCTGTGACAGTGCCCTACAACGTGTGCTTCATCGGCGACGATGACGATCTGACCCGCAGCACCACTGTCAGCGACATCGGTGTGGAGATTCTCTTCATCATAGGTCAGTTGCAAATTACCAACCGCTTCGCTACTTACACCGATGATGAGCTAGTGTGCAGCTTTTAGGATAACCAAACTCTTTACTTTTTTTTTGTTTGTTTGTTTTTTAACACCAGACATTATTTTTAATTTTCGCACCACTTTTGTCAGCAAGTCCGGCCAGGTAATCTTTGACGCTCGGCAGATATGCATCCATTACCTGACGACGTGGTTTATCATCGACCTCGTGGCCGCACTGCCCTTTGACCTGCTCTACGCGGTCAAAGTCAGCGTGGTAAGTTCCCGACTGGATACTGTTTTTTTCACACCTTTTTTAAAATTTTGTTCCGTCTCGGTCAACAAGCAGCGGCTTTAAATAAATCTTTTGGGCAAAGAAAGCAGCTGAAACATGGAGCAAAGAATGATAAAAAAAGAAGCAAAGTAAGTAAAAACAAATAACTTTCAAGGTTACTTTGAAATAAAAAAAAAAACAAAAGCCATCACGATTAATGCGTTGCCCAGTAACAGCAGCCTTTAACTGTACCATCTCTGAGAAGAGTTGCACAGTTTCAAGAATCGTCAGCTGTGCTGCTTTCCAGATCTGCCCCACAGCCTTTTTTTTTTTTTTTTGATTTGGCATATTGATTCCACATCGTGCATGGAGCACGAGCGCCGCCCAAAACAGCCCCACATCATTAAAACATTTTTCTACCCTTCCTCAGTCAAACACACGGCCCCCCTTAAGAGCAGCTGAGAGCAGGATGAAACACGGATCTGGAGCAATTAGGAAGAGTGTTGTGTCTTACCCCAGGGTGACGGATATTAGCCAATCGAAACATGGTACTACAGGGGGCTTTTGATTGGTTGCCTTTAGAAGTTTCTACTGTTTGGTCCCTAATTTAGGAAAAGAAACAATGCTTTGACTCTGCCATTTACTTACTATAGAGTGAATCAAAATGTTCAACAACATTTGCCATGTACTGGAAGGATGCACGCAGGAATCCACTCATTTATAAAGATATTAATTATTATAATTATTATAATCAGAAGCATTATTAGTATTTATGGTTCTGACTCTTTATACAGGTTTGATAGCTTGAGGAGAGGCAGAAAGAAAGTTTGCATGTGAAAGCTTCGTTTGGTCTATAATCTTTAATCTCCATGTTTGTCATTTTTGATCTACCAGCCAGATCTATTGGATTTGTAATTATGTAGTGCACAATGCTTACTGCCGTCTGAACATCTTTTGATCCTGTTAAGTATGTGTTTAATCACAGTTAATTCAATATTTAAGAGGGTACAATTGTCTTTTCACGTAGAGTCAGATTGGTTTGATTAGTTATTTTCCCCTTTAGAAATATAATAATTTGAAATCATCTCCTTTTTTAATCGCATTTGGTTGATATTACAATATTGTTATGGTTTCAAACATTTAAGTTTGGCAAAAAATCAAAAAGAGAAGAAAACTTTGCCATGCGTTTATTGCGCCAAATCAAAAACAGCTTTTGTACTTAAGAATTTAGTCATTTCATAATCTGAAATAGTGATTTGAGTTTTGAGAACATTTGGTTCGGTAAATGTTAGGTAGCTGCGAACTTAAGCGTAACGACTTGAAGCTGTAGCATGAAAACCAGAAAATGTTTTATCGTAGAAACTAATTTCAGAAATGCATCTTGTCTGCCACAAGGCTCATTTAGGATGGACTCAATCTTAAGAAACTTTAGGAGCCTCAGTCGGATGAGCTTTAAAGCCAACATCTGTGCTGACGCAGGAAGTGTCTGTGCGGATCGGACGGCCGACTTTCACATCTGTGGTTGGGGAGCAGTAATTCAGAATGATACATGCAGTCACGGTCTCTAATTAAAGGGCCCAGGAGAGCACTTTGGAAAAGAGGCTAACACTTTATCAAATATACGAACAAAAAAGGACTGAACAAAAAAGGAAACCTAAAGCAGTTCAACTTTTGTCGTGCACATATTCGATGTGAAATGTGACCAGAAGCAAGACCAGAGATGAGATGTCTGGGAATAAACAAAAGGAAACGGTTTAGAAGTGAAATGTGAAGTAAGGCAGTAATCGAATGTAGAAATCCAAAAGCTAAACTTTAAAACAAAAATGGAATAGAGCTGAACATCAGCACATGTCAAAGGATTTCTATCAATTTACACTTTGATTCCAAGAGAATTTGCTCATCTCCCTTCACAGACACATAGGGACTGGCTAACGTCCCATTCTTAATTGTTTGGGATTATCTTGATATTATAGTCCAATTTTTCGCAGATCATCTGGGAAGACTTTCCACAAGAGTTATACGATTATGTGTATTTTATCACCGTTCTTTCGTAAGCACGTTTGTGAGGTCAGACGCTGATGTTGGATGAGAAGGTCGCGCTCGTAGTCACCACTTCACTAAAGGTACTGTGGTGAGGTTGGGACTTTAGGTTGGCCAGTCAGGATTTTTCACAACACACTCACTCGACGTGTCTTTAAGGATGTTGCAGAACTAAACGTGACATCCTGAAACTGTCTTGCATCTGCAGAAAGTTCTCTGTGATAAATGTACCTCAGTATCCAATTGTTTTAACTTATAATACAACTATTGGCTGTGGGATATTTGGTAACATGAAAATAAGTGCAATTCACATCCAGCTTTCTTTAAAGAACGGCTCTTTTGTGCTGGGAATTATAGTGTTGCTTAATGATTTGACAATTACTGCATTTTGCAAAAAATTCATAACTTTGCAGTGGTTTGCTGCTTTTAGAGTTGGCACGTAAGAATAATTTCAAATATTAAGATGCTTTATAAGTTCAGTTTATTTTTATTTAAAACATCCTGTTGAAAAAAGCATAAAAAATAGTGGTAAACAAGAAAAAAAACAAAAACTCATGTTGTTTTTACTATTTAAGGAAGCTGAGCTAATGGGAGGGGGGGAGGTCTGCTCCAGGCAAAAGGTACCAGTTTGGTTCCAGAGTCTATTTATGGAAATACCACACACTCCCAGTGGAGCAGGTTTAGATTTGTAGCTACTGGGCCATAGATCCCTCGGTGGCC
This sequence comes from Micropoecilia bifurca, assembly GCA_903067075.1. NCBI lineage: Eukaryota > Metazoa > Chordata > Actinopteri > Cyprinodontiformes > Poeciliidae > Micropoecilia > Micropoecilia bifurca. Next base: position 3,459 of record CAEGAF010102322.1, read on the forward strand.
GCTGGGGAGAGCAAGGATGTTGGGTGTAATTGCTGAAGGTTCTGTGTGGCGTCCCCTCAAAGGATGGACCGGTCAGATTGTCCTGCTCGAAACCTGAAGCCATCCTTCACTCACAATGAGCCGCGGGGCCTCAAGATCCCTCTGTGATCTCATTTCTCTTTTCCTTTTTGCTGCCTGGTATACTTTGGAGGCTGTCATCAAGTTATTTTCCCCCGGGGTTTTTTTTGTTTGTTTTTTTTGTTTTACTGTAAAGCAATTATTAATTTATACATTTTACATTTTCAACTATCAGCCTGAGACATGTTTTGTCATGATTATGTTTTTTTTTCTTAGCTACAATGAAAAATTGTGGAAATAAACAAATTTTACAAACAATTCAGGAAATAAATATTTAACTTTAGGAGGCTAATTTACAATAATGAAAACAATTAGAACGTCATCTGAATTTCTTTAAATCATGACTTATTTAGAGGCAATAAAATTGATTTATTTCTTTTGTCTTCTTCTCATGGAAGTTGTTTAACAGATTGATGCAAACATATTACGTGTTGCAGCTAGAGCACCTATATCATTGCCCTTCTGACTCTGGAGAAAAATATTGGCCAAGTCGAGGTTTATTGGTCCAGTACAGCTCCAATTATTGAATAAATACTTAACAAACCTGACCCATAGAGCTGTTGTGGCACAGCTGTATAGCTGAAGGCATGACTCCGAGAGAAGAAATAACGAGAGATTCTGTTAAGCCGGCGTCTCAAGAATGCAGATCTAAACCTATAAGGACTGAAGAAAGAAAAAAGTCAGGAAGCTAAAAGTAAATTTAACACCTTTTCTGATGAGCAGAAAAAAAAAAGAAAAGAAAAGCAACACAGTCTGAATGACGAGGGTGGCATTGAAGCGACAGAGGGCAGAAGTTGATCGTCTTACAAGATCCGTGTTCGGTACGTTATCCTGCATGCTTTTCATGAGGCTGGAAGGGAATAGGACGTGGCACAGCCTGCTCACTCCATAGGTGGGACTCAGAGCGGTGATAGATGGCGGAGGAGAGTTGGAGCTTCTCCCTACGGCTCAGTAGGAGGCTTCATTACCCTTGCCGTGTATTCATCCCTTATTCCTCTCTGCAAAAATGTGCAAAAGTACCGCGGGGCCTGCTGGAGACACGTGGAGAGCAGGAAGCTCTGGTACAACTGTTCACATCAGCTCATATTTGAATCTGTGGTTAAGAGATCGAAAAGATCCGTCTTTGCTCATAGCTATTGTTCTGCTGGCACCGCCGACATGTTCCACCTTGAGGTTCATCATGTTTAGAGTGATATGCCATGCAAAAACCACAACATCTTAACAGGTGTTTTTGGTCTAGTTGCTAGTTGCAAGTATTTGAGCACATTTCAAATACAAAAACTAACTTGCAAGTAACTTTACAGCGTAAAATAGGAGCTGGCTTTAAGTCAATAATGTCTTCATATTGATGGAAAAGTAGAGAAGAGATAAAATGACCTTAATATCTTCTGTCTAAATGGTAAGAAAGTATCAAAGTACCAAAGTAGGTTGATTAAATAATTCTGGCTGGTGAGAATATAAAGTAAAAAAAAAGGAAGAAGCAAAACAAACACTCCTTGATATGAGTGCCTGATTGCTCTAATTAGTGTTTTTATGAGGGTCCTCCATCAGAAAAGGTCTTCTTATAGATCATGCTGTGGGAACGTACAAGCGTTTGTCAAGTTCTAATTAAAGATCCATGTTGCTGTTGAGATGATGATGTCGTGTTTGGCTTATTTGTTTAAAAGGTTGGTTTTCTGCGTTCTATGTTTAAAAAGGACATGGCAGCAATCTGCTCCTTTTTTAGAACATGTTTGTCAGATTTCTGGTTTTTTTAGATACAAAATGTATTTCTGAGAGAACATTTTTTCCAACCGAACTTGTCAAAGGAATTGAAAAAACAACTTATTTTATTGCAACATTGCCAATAAATGGTAACATTTAAATGCAAGCTCTCTGGTGTATGTTCTTTTTCGGTAAATGTCAAAGTCAGTAGAGCAAGTTTAACAAAGGAACAATAGGAATTAGTGAAGAACAAAGTCTGTTTGTTTCTTAATTTATTTAATTTATGAAATTTATGTTTGACAGACAATTTTTACCTTTTGTTTAGCATTGTTATTTTATTTGAGGCAGTCGAGTCAATTAAGTAAAATCTTATAGAAAAGTTTGATCAAAAACATTTTTTTAAAAAAGCTGGACATGTATGCTGCAAAGCCTGGAGAGGGACAAGTCAGTCTTGAATAAACAATCAATCCTTAGTTTTAGGAATTTAAATAAATAACTACGGCGTGTGGAAAAGTTTCACACTTTAAATCTCAGCTCGGTTGTCGTTGGTGGCGACGCTTTAAGGTGGTCCGAGAAGCTTATTAGCGAAGGTTGTAGTTGTGCAAAGCAGAGCCAGGCAGGCAGGCTGCGGCTAGCCAAGATTTCCGAGGAACTCCACGGAGTTCTGCAGACAGCACCTAGTTTCTGTGGGAGTGAATATGAATTACTCGAGAGCCTGGCAGATGGGCTGGAGTGAAGTGTGGCTGAGGAAAAATTCACTTAAACCAGACTGGCAGCAGAAACAGCTGCCAGATACACGGCAGCTGGAGCCCACACAGACCAAACAGAGATAGCGGGGATCCAAACAGATTTCAGAGCCAGGTATGCTGCAAAGCCTGGAGAGGGAAAACAATCCGGATGCTTAACCCCCCGTTTCATCAGGAGTCAGTTCGAGTCTTTTGACGTCAGAGGAGCATTTCTTAGACTTGGACCTTTTGCACTCTCTTGTTTGGATGTAAACATTGAAACATTAATGCCATCAGCAAGTTACCCACAGTTGCTGTCGTGCAAGTTGAAGAATTTCATTTAGACAATCGGATCTTGGGCAAAAGACGTAGAAAACACTTAAAAACACCATTCAGCTGGACGTCACTCTTACGTTATTGAGATATTGATAAAGTAAAACATTTATGTCTGTAGCTACAATCGCTACCTTCTGTGTGTGCTAACAAAAAGAATTGGTTCAGATTGCTCTCATCTGCCGGATTTGATTGTTAATGCATCTGTATGTATTTGGTACAATCTGGTATTTGTAAAAAAAAAAAAAAAAAAAAAAAACATGCATAACTGTATAAAAGACACTAAAAAGTTCACTTCTTTGTGAATTCTCTCCTAAGTACTTTATATTTTTTCTGGGAATATTTCTCCCATGTGAATATTAGATTTTTTTGTGTGTTTTCTTCAAAAAAAAGAATAATTTCATGAATATCTTATAATATTTATTACAACTGGGATTAAAGGTTGTCACTCTAACATTTTTGTCTGATTTGTACAAAAACCGCTATCTTATGTGCACATTCAGATAAATACCTTTCTTTCCCGCAGGTGTCCGTGGTGCATCTGTTGAAAACCGTCCGTCTGCTTCGTTTGCTGAGGCTGCTGCAGAAGATGGACCGCTACTCGCAGCACAGCACGGTGGTCTTGACCCTCCTCATGTCCATGTTCGCCCTTCTGGCCCACTGGATGGCCTGCATCTGGTACATCATCGGCAAGATGGAGATGGAGGCCAATGCCCACAACTGGGACATCGGTAAACACCGGAAAATCTTGCCGGGGTATAATGAAGCCCACGGGCTCCCAAATTAAAATAAGGATTTTTTTTTTCCGTTGTGAGTTTTAAACTTCCTCCTTTCATAGCTGCAGGGATCCTATTAGGAATTGAAGTATAATCAGCAGCAGACTGTTGCTCTTTTGCTGCCACTGCCGTGACACTTATTAAAAATATCATTACCCTGCTTTTTTTTTTTTTTTTTCAGAATTGGAATCTGGATATCTATAATCCAAAATATGGAAAACTAAGACATTTCAGAAAGAAGAAAACTTTGTATTTTTAGCATATTGTCTCAAGGGACACATTTTTGCCACAAGTGCCTTTAATTGCTTTAACAATTTGTCATAGAACAACTACGGCGTGTTTTATTGGGTTTTTATGCGGCAGACGAACGCAAAGTAGTGCATAATCGTTCATTGGGAGCAAAAATGATAAAGAAAGATTCAAACATTTGTACAAAAAAGAATGTGGTATTCGGGTCAATTAATTCAATTTTTGAGTGAAAGATTGAATTAATTGAAACACTTTTGCGTTTAGCGCTCTTCGCCTTGACACATCTGAATAAAAGGCAACTGATTGTAGTTGGGCTTTTCCATAATCCACACAAAGGGATTCAAGGCTAAAACTACATTAAACTGTGCAATAAAATACGTATGGGTTCTCATAAGATCCTGAAATGACATACGCAGACATAGATTGTAGACAAATTTTTAAAAGGAAAGTGTTCGGTGAATCAGGAACATATTAGACAAATTATTCAGGATCCATACTTCAATATGTTCATGTTGTACAGGGAAAGTGTTTCTGGGCAAAATGTCCCTGTAGCGGTTGAACAAACTATCCTTTTCAAAAGCAACAATAATACCGTCACACAGCCCACCGAGCAGTTATTGAATAAAAAATGTGTGAGAGTGCGAAACCTTTGGGAATAACAACTGAGTTAAGTGTGATTTTTCTCGACTCCTTTCATAATTAATGACGGACCTTCCCGGCTTGGCCCCTCAGCCTCCAGGTCAGTCATGTAATGAGCCCCGCCGAGCTGATCTCCGGTCAGTATCGATGCGCCGCAATGCTCATAATTATCTCGTTCTCTATGCCAGTTACTGCCGCTCAGTGTCATAAAGTAACAAGTCCATGCATGAGGCGGGACTAATGCTTTGTGTCCTAATTATTTACTTCCGACGCTGAAGTCGGTGCTGAATTGAAGCGGGTGGTGTGGTGTTTCCTCCCAATTACCATTCATCAGTGTCAGCGACAGAGTCCCGTGGGATCGGCTGCCGTGGATCCATTCTGTACCGACTGCTCTCCAACCATCTGCTTTGTTTCTGGAATTTGCTCGGTTTGTTCCGAATACGGCATAAACGGGAGACCGACGCGGCTGACGAAACTTCAGAAGCGATGCTTTTTGGATGAGCCCGCGTCCACGTTTAGTTCTGCTGTGAAAAGCCTCTTGGGAATTTGTGTAAAACCGAACCTTTGTCACAAAACGTAAGCGTTTGCTTTGCTTTAAGCGATGAAAGATCGACATGTCTTCATCTTCTCACCAGGGTGGCTCCATGAGCTCGGGAAGCGTTTGGAGTCTCCATATGCCGCCATGGCAGACCTTAACACGACTGGCGGCGGTCCCGCTATCCGCAGCGTCTACATCGCTTCCCTCTACTTCACCCTCAGCAGCCTGACCAGCGTGGGCTTCGGCAACGTGTCCGCCAACACAGACGCGGAGAAGATCTTTTCTGTTTGCATCATGCTCATCGGAGGTACACAAAAAACGCCAGCTATCAGTTCCACGTCTTAGTGTGTTGCTTTGTGAAGTATCTATATTGCCTGAGACTTTTTCTCATTTTACCTCATTAAAGCCTGACATTTTTAACATATGTTGGGGCAAATACCAATTGCAAAGAGTAGTTTACAGTATTTGTGGATTTTACATTTATCCACTCTAAAGTCTGATAAGTATGGCATCCATATCTGTTAAGGTCCCTTTATTTTCACATCTGTAAGTACAACCAACTGTCTTTGAACTACCTCTATGTAGTTAATACATTTGGTCCATCTGAGTGTAATATAATCTGTTATGTGAAAGCCCCCAAGGTTTGTTGGAGAACATTAGAGAAAACTCATGATGAAGACCAAGGAACACAGCAGCCAGCTCAGGGATAAAGTTGTGGAGAAGTTTAAAACTGTTTTAAGTTATAAAACATGATCCAACTTTTGGGTGCTGGAAAAAAAAATCAAATGCCACAGCTTTTGAAAACTGCCCTTTATGGAAGAGTGCCAAGAAAAAAGTCATTGAAGTTTCATTAAAAACAATGATGCTAATTAAAAAGACCCAGCACACATGTTGAATCTAGGGAAGCTAGGCAGAGCTAATGGGAAGATGAATGGAGCTGCATTGACTATAGAAAGTATACACTTCCTTGAATGTTTTAGCATTTTTATTGTTTTTACAAATTCATCATGATCAACAAAATTAGTTGTTTTTTTGGGTTTTTTTTTTTTTTTTTTTTACAAAAACATATAAACAAACCCTGTTTGATGTTAAAGTGACAACTGATTTCTATAAAACAATGGCAATTAAACAGTATGTAACATAAAATACATTATGGTATAAATATTCACACCCAACCAGTCAGTGTTTAGTAGATGCACCTAGGACTGCAGTCATAACCTGAAAACAAATAGGTCTATTTCTAAAAATATATACTGTCAAAATAGATTTTTTTTTTATTGATCAATCGATAAAAGCAATAAAAGCCTAAAGCATTAAAATGGTGAGTACTTTTCATAGGGAAAACCTCTGACTGGGGTGGAGGTTTAGCTTCCGGCAGGAAAACAAACATAAACATCCAACCAAAATCTGCCATGAGTGGTTTGGATCTGTTGACTGTAACAAAATGTGGAAAAAGTCCTAAAGGGTGTGAATACGCATGGAGATGTGTGTGAAGACGCATGTCTTTTGGAAATGACTCCTTCAAAGTTAATTTCAAAATGAGACTTCATTGTGAAGAGTAATGGGTAAAACCAAGTTAATAAGACTAATTCATCTTGTCTTAGTTAAAATTTCAGAAGCATGTAATTGGATTTCCTATTCCTTTTTCCCCCTGGTTTTCTGCTCCATTATATGGCTTTTTTTATGCAGAACTTTGCAGAGGGGACAGAACTAGTTTATACCAGACAGAGTAAGCTTGTTTTTTTTTTTATTTCTTGGCAGTCACTTTTGCAAGGTTTTCCCGGTGGATACTCTCTCCTCTCTGTTTCAGCTAAATGCTAAATGTCCCCGGCTGCCGGAGGCCAGTAGCAGGAGAAGACACACACACACACACACACACACACACACACACACACACACACACACACACACACACACACACACACACAACACATCCCCATGTTTGCTCACATACATCCCATTCCCAGCGGGGAGACATGGAGTGAAAACTAATCCGAAGCACCTGCTCATATTTATTGTGGAGCACAACCTCAATAAACTTAGATGAGTTATGCAAATAGAATACTGTGATGTTTGAATTCTATTTTTTAGAATATTAAAAACAGTTAATCCTGAGAAATAACATTTTATTTCTTAAAGTTTAAAGCAAGAATATTTTCCAGTAGGCTAAGTTAAGCAGTTTGAAATGGCACTTCCTTAAATTATTGGAAATGGTCTGAAATAATCATACCTTATATAGATGTCACCTAGCATGTTTAAATAGTGCAAAGAGAAACTCCACCTGTCTGAATCTATTAGATAACATCATTAGATGGAGAAAATGTGGGGTAAACATTTTTAAAAAATACCCAAAGAGGCACAACAGTATTTATATGCAACAGTGAAACAATGGTGCAAATGAAAACTCTTATTTTAAAAATACAAAGTACAGTGCTTGCAGCCTGCAAACAAGTAACCTACAGATGGGAGCGTAAGTGGAATGAAGGCAGGAATGGTTTCACCAGATCAGACTAACAGACTTCATGGAAACATCTGGGAAACTCGTGGGCTTGGGGGGGAACTAACAGGAGGAGTGGATGGAAAATAATGAGCACCTGAGAAGAAACACAGGAAACCACGAAAACCAGACAGTCACCAAGTCAGAACAACAGAACACAACGCTTTTCACCATTTTGCGGTGATTCTGCTTTTGTCTTTACATCATTGATTTCATTTTATTGTCACAAGCTCCTTTGAGTAATAGCTGAAAATGTCTGTCAAACTAAAAAAGGGACTTTTATGTTTTTTTCCCCATGCAAACCGAGACAATAAAAGCACCTTTTTTCCGTAGCTTTTATAGAAGTTAAACAGTATCTTATTGAGGTCACCACTTCGACATATCAGCGTAATTTCACTTTGTAAGAAAACTGACCCAGCTGGACCGATGACTTCCTGACGTCCAGCCTTTGGTGACACAGCTGTGCTGCTGCTCCAAACTCAATGAGATCAGGAGAACGGATCACCTGTGGGTGCGGGAAGGGCAGCGTTCGTCTGCGCAATCAAATAAGCTCCGTTCTGCGCCGACGTCGAGCTTCGCTGTACGCGAGATACAAATGTAAATTTAATAGTTGGCTTTTCTCTCATTTGATTTCATTGTATAAAAATCGAGTTAAACACGTGAAACATGTAGGATAGCAAGCAGACGATTTATCCTCCGTTGCTCCTGCTGTACACCTGAAGTGCGGTGAACAGAATTTTTTCTTTAGTTCCTGTTTATTTGAATTTTTTAGATTGTAGAGTGATGTTTACAAAAGAGAAATTTCAAAAGCCGTTTTGAAACGCTGACCTCATTTGTTAGAGGACTTCTGAACTTCTCTGACTACATGAAGTAGGCTCTCATAAAGCAACAAAGGACATCCTGATTTAAAGAAGTCCTGGAACCAATAGGAAGCAGTATAATTGACATTTGTCTGGAAATGTAAGAAATATATTTTTCATGTGGTTAAAATAGAATTTGGATTTTTTTTTTTTTTTTATTTATTTTGTCTTGTTTTCCTGTTCAAATGACACTTTCCTGATGTCCCAATTGTTGTTGTTGTTGTTCTCCATCATCCGCTTCCTGTCCAACTTTCCGTCATCCTCTTTCTTTCTCGCTCCTTTTACCCGCAGCACTGATGCATGCCTTGGTCTTTGGCAATGTGACAGCCATTATCCAGAGGATGTACTCCCGCTGGTCTCAGTACCACACCAGGACCAAAGACCTGAAGGATTTCATTCGCGTCCATCACCTGCCACAGAGCCTCAAGCAGCGAATGCTCGAGTACTTCCAGACAACCTGGTCGGTCAATAACGGAATCGACTGCAACGAGGTATAGGACAGGAACCGTCTCCGTAATTTGTGCGGTTTAGCATGAGTAAGTGTTTTATAGTGCAAAACCAAAGCAAAGTTGTGGAGAACTGGTTTTTCTTACAGCTTCCTGTAGTTTTCCTTGCATACTAAGGAAGTTGAGCATTCCGCCTCGTTAACTTGAACCTCTTTTTTACAGACCAAAAATAGTTGAACGATTTTCTCAAGACCAAGACATTTTCTGAATATTCTGCAGTAGCTGAGTCATTCGCCTGATCTGTACCTGGTCTCTATGCATATGAGTCACCCATGAGGTAAATTAAGGTCAGGAGACCTGCACAAAAACTCAAGTCGGCTGGAAAGCAGGTGTCGGGTAATCCCAAACTTTTAGGGATTCATTGTGAGGACAAAGTTTGGAGAAAGTGTAAAATATTGATGTTCTTTTGCTGTCTGTATTCAGTAATCTGATACTTAAGTAGAGAAATGCAGATGGACAGTTAAAACTGTATTTTTACTCAGTTTCAGTGACTCAACTTCCATTTCTCATAGTCTAAAAAGTTACCACAGAGGAAAGTGAATGTTTTTCTAAGGCAAAAACCTTTTCTTTAGAAACTTTCTTTATAAGAATATTGTACCTTAAAATTAACCCAAAAACATTTACAAAAAAAAATCTGGTGATGTTCAAAATCTGATCAGTTGTGCTTTTCTCTTGTGTTTACATGTTTCTGAGTTATTGAAATGCTTTTTCTTTTTACTTCCAAAATAACCCACATTTTTAATGTATATTTAAATTCAGATAAATATTTTTCCATGAATTATGGAAATAAATAGCAGAAAGAGATAAAATCTTAAATTTAATTGAGATAGGCATAATGTTTTATCAAGATTTTGAACAACAGCCTATTTCCATGTGTATCTGAGTATTGTTGATGGAAGTATGATTAACCCTCATGATTAAAGGTGAATGAAAAGGGTTTGTTTTTGTAATGTTGCTTTCTGCCACAAGAGGCGCTAACGTCAACTTTCAGACTTTGAGTTGATTCAGACAAAACTGATTTATGTTGTGAATAAAAACCCGGGCCTTCTTTCTGTAAGAAAGCCAAAAAGTCAAAGAGTTGAATACAAGTGAGAAGTCCTTTGTCCCCATCCTGTCTGTTGATAAGTTTTAATAGTATGAGACATTTAAAAATGTTTCTTTTTCTTGTAACTACCATCTTTAAAGTTTGACTTTTTCATTATCTATTTTTACATAGATAGCCGAATATCTGTTGAATTCTAATTAGTTGTTTTTTTTTATCATTGTCAAAGTCTTTCTTACAGTTCTTTTTTTTCAATTTCTGAAAGAAGCAACCACAGCAATTTAATTTTGTTCAGGCTTAATAGGTAAAGGAGAGGGAATTTTTTCAAATATTTTGTATTTGTAGAAGTCCTTTATGGCTCGTATGTAGCTTTACCTGATTGCTGCATACCAAAAAACATCTGCAGAAAGCTGAGTTTAGTAACGACTGCATCATGATCTAAATTAATTTTCTGAAAAATTGTTTCTCCCTCATTTTCAGAGCTGAACTGATTTTGTTTTTTTACTTATTTCTTCTAAAAACAAAAATAATAATGTGGAGACCCTTAAAGAAGGATAGAAAAAAATGTCTGAAGGTTATTTTTATGGTAATGAGAAAAATAAACTTTTGCGCTGACTCAGAAAAAGAATCCTAAGAAGAAGAAAAAAACGTTAAACTGACTATTAGGGGCTCTGTGCTTAAGTTTTTGCCCATAAAAGTTAGAATCAATCAACTGTAGTGAGGCATTCTTATGTAAACATATGAATTTAAACCGAAAACCTTCACTGTTCAAAAATCTCCAGGCTTACATCTAGATACAAGCTGCATAGCAAATTAGTATTAATATTTTATTAGATAATTCACACGGTTCTCACACAGATGCCGCATTAAAACTAATCCAAAAGCTGATAATGCGATCGATACTTTTACAGAGCAAGGAGCACGTTGCAGCATCCTTGATTTTTATTTTTATATTTCCAGCTGCTATCCTCTTATTGCCACATTTTACACTATAATAACTAACCAACCACATAATGCCAGAGTCATCCTGGTGTGACAGGTTCGACTCGCAACCCGACTCTGGTTTGTATTACGTTTTCCTTGAACAAACTTGAGTGTTTTGTGTCATTTTTTAAAATTATTTTTGTCTTTCTTGTCATGCAAAAGACAAGCATGAAGATTAGCGAGTTGTGGCATTTCACCACACAAGCAGTAAATAACACCTTCTCCCGACAAGACAAGGGAAACCTGTCAGTGGTCTGATAGTAACTCGCCTCTCCGGGCTGCGAGAGACAGCTGTCAGAATCCCGAGCCGAGGGTCAGACAGAGGGAAGATGCTGATGAATCCCAGACAGATGAATTATAGATGGGCCTGTTGATTAAAGTAAGCCCGGCTCTGATGACTCACCAAAGGAATCCAACGACAGATTTCCATCCTTGACACGTCGTGCGTTTGTCAATGTGACGCAATCTTGTGGCTGCTCTTTGTGTTATAGGAGCTGCATGAATTGTATTCAGAGGTTAGGAATCCAAATAAACCAAAACAACAACAAAAAACAGCGAAGGCTAAAAAATTCAATTACCGAGTTGCAGAGTGGTGTTTTCACAACTGTCACACTTTCTTTCCTCCTCTCTTTTGTTTTCCCACCTACTCTGCCTTCCCGCGTCCCTTCATCGTCCCCACAGCTGCTAAAGGACTTTCCGGATGAGCTGCGATCCGACATCACCATGCATCTTAACAAGGAGATCCTGGAGCTGTCGTTGTTTGCCTCGGCCAGCCGCGGCTGCCTGCGCTCGCTGTCGCTGCACATTAAGACCTCCTTTTGCACCCCGGGGGAATACCTCCTCCGACAGGGCGACGCGCTGCAGGCCATCTTCTTCGTTTGCTCAGGGTCCATGGAAGTGCTGAAAGACGGAATGGTGTTAGCCATCCTGGGTAGGTTAAAGTGGAACTGCTAACGGGAAGAAAAAGCAAGAAACCTCTTGGTGTAATTGAAGATCTGAGTTTCTAAAATCCTGTAGTTAAGCTCAGTGTTTAGACACAAAATCAACTAAGTGAATGGAGGTTAATATTCAAGTTCTGATGTCTACCATAGAAGAAACACATCATCGCTATATTATTGTTTTTAATGAATATTTTCTGCAGAAGGTGCTCAAAGGACTTTTGCGCAAAGCAATATAATAATGCAAAATAGGTCTCAAGAAGGCCTACAAATATCCAATCGAGCAATCTGGTCATATGATGTTTTAACTTTAGATGTTCTATATGAAACTTTGTTAAAAATGTTATCAAGAAATCCCAAACTGGGGAAAAATACAGAGAAAAAGTAAACTTTTCAAATAAAACATACAAACTTTAATTATTGTCTCCATAACTCCAGTAGCTTCACTGGGGAATCAAATTAGTTCAATTGCTCATTAATAAAAGTTAATGTCACCTGAAGCACTAACTCAGAAGAAAAAAAAGACATTCTTTAGTTTTTTATAGATTATAGGAAGAAAATCACATCCACTACTAACTAGTCACTCTTTATGATCAATGAAAGAATAAGAAAGGAAACTTTTATTAATTTCCTTTCTTTTTCAACATGATGAAAAAGTCATTTTAAATTAGGGTTTTAGCTGCCTAAAACCCTGGAACTTAAGTTTCTGTTTAGTTCTCGTGTGAAGAGAAAAAGTTTTTTCTTTTAAATTCAGATTTAATTAGGAGTTACGAAACCCGGCGGTAATTTAAAGAGCAGGGAAAGAGTCTGGCAGAGGGAGTGAAAATCCTGTGTTTTTAAAAAACACTTTGATATCCAATAAATAGACCAGAGAAGGCCGCGCCTTTGTTAGACTGCAGGGAGCGATTATATTTCTTTTGCCTAAATAATAGGAGGGACACAGTTGCTCCATTGTTCAGGTCTCTTTTTTTGTGTGCATGATAAATCTGAAAAAAAAAGACAAAAAAAACAGAAGACCCTCTGCTGAACGACTATCATCTGCTGTCGCACAACCTCTCGTCCTGAGCGACAGCTTTCCTCCTGTGACCTTTTGAATAGAGCTACACAGCAATATGGGTACAGCCTGGTGCGAATGCAATCTAAATGTGAAGCTCCCTCCATCACTGTCTATGTTTACTTGTTGATTCTTGTATTTGTCACTTTGCTCTCTGTGTGTCTGACAGTAGCTGCATGTTGGTACACCTGCAGGAAGAAACTGTGCTTTTGTTTGGATATTTGTCGCAATCCCACAAGTGGATTTTGTTTGCTGGCCCTCAGACGTGTAGTTTCTCTGTGTGTGTGTGTGTTTGATTGGGTGGGTGGGGGCGTGTGTGTGTGTGTGTGTGGGTTTGACAGGCCTATAGCATTGTCTGCTGACTGTGCAGAACCGACTGTGCAGAAGGTTGGAGTGACACGGAGTATTTCACCAAAGGACAAAGCTGCTTCTTTGTGTCTCAGCCTTTTCCACTGGGGATGAGTTTTTGTAGGTTTCTTTTTAACCTCCAGCCCAAACGGTTTTTGTCCAAACAAAAGCCCGTAGTTACAGATCTGCAAGCCTGTAGTAGACACGGAGCGAGAACAAGTGAGGTTATAATGACGTGTAAGGAGAAAAGGAGAAGGACTCTTGGAAGGGGAGAAACTGGATATTATGGGTCATCAGAAAAAAATGGTCTGACAGAGAAAGAAAAAGTGTTTTTGAAAAAATGAAGGACAAAAGGGGTGATTGAGAGGTAAATAACAAAATAACCGTTGAAATCGTGAATACATAGACAAGGGAGGCAAGAAAGACAACGCAGATTCATTATAGATGAAAATAACTTTGGGCAGATGCTGACGAATTACAGAGTAAAGATGAGAAAACTGAAAAATTAAAAAATTGAAATGAAGATGAAAGAGCAGCAAAGTTTTAGGTGAAAAAAGAAGTCAAGTATATATTAGGAAAAACAGAATAATGAGCATAATGGAGGAATAAAAAAGTGCGGAAATCAAACAAAAAAACAGGAAAGTTTAACAGGGAAAGAAGGAGAAAAGTAAGGGAAACTAATATGTAGAAAGCGAGGAGGAAGTCATCGAGAACGGGGGGAGGGAAGAAACAAAAGAAGGAAGAGAGAGGAGGACTGAGTGAAGTAATATGACAATAAATGATCTGACAGACAGGAAGATGGAGACAGAGCAGGCTGAAATAAGAACAGTCACGACTTTCGCTCCTTCAGCTGCGCCGCTGTAATTTAGCAACCCTCATAGTTCACAATGACCCTAATGAATCATTTATCACTTCTTATGGGACATTACCGCTGCTGGGGGTGAGTGGGGGGGAGTAAGGGGGGTGAATATGGGGGGGCTCGCCTTCAGTCCATTTGTACAGAAACAGCTGTCACATCCACTCCACCCAAACTGCTACATTTCATAAAAGTGTTGTGGATGAGGCTACTTTGCAAATACAAGAATAGTAATAATTAGTTAGAGTCAACATTAGTGATTTATTATTTTTTTTACATCTAAATCTGTGTCTGCTGAAACTATCAAAATTTAAGTTTAAGTTCTTTATTCTTGATCAGCTGGGCTTGAAATATCTACCAAAATGTAATTGGCATTTTACATTGTTAATCATTATTAATAATAAAAAATAATTAAATAAAAAAACAACAACACTTTCTTCTGTTTCTATGGTGCTGATTTTGATTGGCAAATAGAATGAAAGACCTGGAGACATACTAGATGAAAAAGGGATTTTAGTTGGCAAATACCTTTACATGTTTTAACCCCAAACTTCAATGGTTTTTAGAAAAAGAAATGGAAAAAAAACAGCATAATTGTAAAGACGAATGAAAATATATTAGGTTTTCAAAAGGTAAAAAAAACAAACTAACATTTGCTGTCTGTCTTTTCTTTGCTACTAAAACATTTAAAATTTCTACCAAACTCTCCAATTGTTCCCTCATATTTAGCTCTCCATTTTCTGTCTGGTTCTATTTCTTCTTTGGTAGTTCCTCGTGTCTCATAGAGTTTTGCATCTCTTTACATTTCCAGCAGCATCTTCTGGTTTGCTTCACTTAAGTAAAAACTCGTTGAAATTTATTTTTATCACTCATACGCCTTTGAACCCCGCATTTGGGTCCACTCCTCTCCTCCCTGAAGAGATTTCATGCCGGCACGAGGCGCACGGTTGAATCTGGAACATAAAAGTGGTCTCGGCATTATTACCAACCTCTTTTAGGCAAAATATTTCTCTAAAAATACATTTAAAAACAAGAAGATATAAAGCATAAGTGTTAGCGTGAGTGCTAGAGAGCCTGCATCTTCAGCCCCTTTTATCACAGTGGAAACATTCAGAAGTGGCCCTCATTCCTCGCCCTCTTTTCATGTCTCTCTCTCTCTCTGAACAGGTAAAGGTGACCTGATCGGCGCGAACCTGTCATTAGACAACCGTGTGATAAAAACCAATGCAGACGTGAAAGCCCTGACCTACTGTGACCTGCAGTGTATCAACCTAAAAGGGCTCTACGAGGTGCTGGACCTCTACCCTGAATACTCTCATCACTTTGTCCAGGACATCCAGCAGGACCTCACGTACAACCTGCGGGAGGGACACGAGACACACGTGAGTCATTGATTGAGTAGCTGAACATACGGACGGCTTTTACAACTCGTCTGTAAAACCGCCGCGTTGCCCTAAGAGTTCCTGATTGTGTTTGTCCTCAGCGTTGAAAATAAAATCAATTAAGGCATAGCCGATACTTGTGTGCTTCTCAATTTCCTGTACTGAGTTTACATTGAGAGTATAAGCTCTGGCACAAAATGTGTAGGTAAGTTTAGTTTGGGTTTGTAGCTGAGCCTAAATTAGGACACTGTCCCAGTTAAGGTAAGAGAGAGCTGGCAAAAGTAGCTGGGATACCTGGCTCTGCTCTGCTGCTCTGCTGCTCTGCTTCTGTAATTACAGTCAGGTGTTTTACTCTGTTGCACAAACACAACTGGGACCCGCTGTCGTGCACACACACACGCACACACACACAGACGGAGCGCGCCGCAGGGCTTTTAGGTGAAACTCATCTGCAGAGGGACAGCCTAAATCTCGGCACTGAGTAAATGAAGTTAGGTGGAGGCACCTGAGGATAGAGCGCCGTTCGAGCTGCGCTGTTCAGTTTGCTCCTAGGCTATGTCATAATGGCACCAGTATATTGTGGTGAATAAATTTCCGGCGCTGTCTCACTGTGAGCTGTGTGCAGTTATTTTGTTGCGTTTCTCTGCTCGGTTTGGAGAAGAACTGACCAGAGGATGCTGCCAAATTGCTCCCCGGGAAAAAGAAGAGCTGGAACATAAAACCAACATGTTGTTTCCTCCCTGCATTGAGTGTTTCCTCTCTGGCTGTCTTCCAGGTGAAGACCAGACTGTCGACAGCAGCACAGGAGTCTCAGGTACCGGCTCATTATTTGCAGGGCCCTGCTAAACTATTCGCACCGCTTGAACTTCCCCAGGTTTTGTGAGTCTAGGAACACAAAATGTGTTTTATTGGGACTTTATGTAAGTAGAGCAGCAAGCTGCAGGTCCAGAGCCACATGTGGATATTTTGTCTCCCCCTCTGTGGATGCTAAAAAACCCATTAAAAATTTTTTTAATTATAAAGGAAATGTGAAAGTTTTGTTTTCTTTTTCTTATGTGTTCATGTGCATAGAATATCTGCAGCATAAAATCGTCAGTGTTATAAGACTTTTTAAACGTAGTTTTAAATGTCTTATATATGCAACCGTTGGTCTCTCACATAATAAATGAATCCTAAAGCATTGATGTTGGAGGTTGTAACACAACAAAATATTAAAATATTCAAAGGGTTTTAATACTTTCACAAGGTCCTGGCCAAGCTGAATCTAAAAGTTTGAATAAATCAATAGACATTTTAACACACTCATTGTTAATCTCGATCAGTTTTCCTTTCCAACAAATTTCCGCAGCGGCGACTCTCAGCAGAAATCCACCCTCACTCTGACTATTAGCAAAATCACCCTGGTGTGATGGTTTCATGAGGAAACCGATCATGGAAAATTAGAAATTCTTCACAGATTTGTTCCAGTCATTTGCTGCAGCAGGACAGAGAGCTGCAAAACGCTTCACACACAGGGAAGCGGCTGAGATGTTTTACAGACAAATCGATCCGCCTGTTGCCGGTTAACTTCAGGAGGGCTCACAGCCCTCACTGGAAACATACTAATTGGTGGATTAAGAGCTTCTATTTTTGTTTTTACTCGGGTATGTAATCCATGTTCACACGCCACGGATTGATCATTCGTTGTTTCATTTCCGTCCCAGTCTGGGGCTAGAAGGAACGGACGCGTGGTTCAGGGCCAACCCACGGTAGCTGAGGCCCGGGAGGAGCAGGATGGCGACTCGGACCAGGACGAACATGACAACGCCGAGTCTGTATCTCTTCTGACGGAGCGCCGTCGGCCTGAGAACCTCAGGGACGCCGTTGGGAAGTCTCCTCTGTGCCAGCCCCACCAGAAGACCGTCACCCGCAGCTTGGGCCACTCTCAGAAAAACCTCCAGGAAATCACGTCGACTGCTCTGGACCCTTCAAACCTCAGCCCCAGGTGGGTTCAGTCGCCACTGGCTTCATCATCATCATCGGACATCTTCAATAAATAATCTTCGCCCTAGATTATAGATTGGGTCTACTGTGTCTCAAGCACATCAAGAGGTCGGAGTTTGGACGTTGCTATGCTAAGATCGATTTTTCTTTCAGAGACATCAGTATACTTGATGTCTCTGAAAACATCAAGTATACTGATGAATATTTTTGATGAATTTTGGTAATACCTTTTTAAGAGTGCTGCTCAAACTTAATCATATTGTAAGTTACGTGACGATTCATTGAGATTTTGACCCCCAATTGGGACAGTTTTCTCTTATGATATAGGAAAAGGTTGACCTGTAATCAAACAAAGTTAACTTTTACATGATATACATTATTTATTAGCATTACATAACCATTGGGATCGCATTTCTTTAATTTGATCTACAATCACATGAATGGAAGAATTTAGTTATCCAGAATTAACTAAGAAAGGTTTGATTTGAGTACAGAACATCGCCATGGTTTGTAATTGACACATGTCTAATATGATCTAGCTCTTGTCACATTGCTTTTTTTTAGGATCCACGGAGGTTTAAGAAGAAAAGACCAAAGCAGGAATTTCAATTTGAGGGCATAGATATGATAATAATTGTGTTTAATGATTATAGAATTGCTATTTCTTATTTCTCATGTGTTTTCAGGGTAGAGAGGCTTGGGGCAACTCCAGAGTCTAAACCTTACTCCGTAGTTTCCTTTGTGTCTCTATAGGATAGTGGATGGTACCGAAGACAGCGAGGGAACAGAAACGGCCCAGACGTTTTCCTTTTCCACCGGCCTCAGCTGTCCTGTCAGTGAACCAACCAGTGCCTCAACGTCAACCACAGGTTATTCTAGGATACTTTTTTTATATATATATATATATTTATATATATATATGTTTTTGTACTTCATCTGAAAATTGTCCACACCCAGAAACCATAAGTAATCTTACCTTCACTTCTTTCCATCTGTATTCATGAGAAACTCCGTTTGTCTCTTGCTCGCTGATTTAACACAGATCTGCTGCATATCAGCACGACAGAATTAGCAGCAAAAGCAGAGGAGACCAGGGGACAACTGAGACACCTCGACCAGCAGGTATGATTTAGTGGCACACACATTTTTGGGTGACAAGAATAATAAAAATGATTAACATTTAAACGCTAAAGTCGAGGTGTCGTTCTCAGGGGAGGATTTAGACGGATGTAGTTGGAAAGGTTTGCAGGTAGGCTTCTGGAAATAAAAGCCAGCCAATTTGACGACCTAAATAAGGATATAGCTCTGTGAGAAGCGAGAACATTTTTGACAAGTGAGCTAAGGTAGAAGCGAGGAGTATCGGCATGTAAGGCCCAGAGCAGGATGAAAGGATTAGAAGACGTAAATGAACCAAAACTTACCCGTTTTTCATCCATATTTTATTCTCAATCTTAAAAGTACACAGGGGGTCTCCGTACTAGATGTCATTGATTATAATGGTTCATGTTGCAGCTTGAGATATTCTGTCCACACACCAACATCCAGACTCTCATGGTGCATCCCATGGCTTGATTGGCAGGTAGCTAAATTGACATTAGACTTTTGGCAGCTGAGGAGGGCTGGCGTTTTCCTCCTCCTGCTAATCCTCAGTGTCTGTCGCAGAATCAAACAGCTGTCTCAGCAGGAAAAAGTGAAGGCACGAGGAAAAAAAGGAGGAGAGATAAAGTTGCATACCTTTTTCTTTTACTGATGTGAGGAGACCTAGAGTTAGATATAGACCTTTAAAACCCAGGTGTGTTTTGTTCAGTGTCTCACTGGGTGACCAAAATCCTCCAGCGTGCTCCTCTGGTTGTTTAATCCACACTTGGATCCAACGACGTCGTTTAATCTGGAACATATATAAGGACGCACCACATAGTCATATGCAAAAACAAATATTGAAAAACATTAATTTGTTGTGGTTTTATCTAATTTAGTGCAACCCCATGACTGCTAGAATTTTTTCTATTTACTTACTTTAATTGACACATTTACCAATCAGAGTTGGATAATCAAAGGTCATATTTTATTGTTTGCTTCATTCACGAGGAACAGTGTCTAAAACGCAACACAAAATTGAAATTTAATGAAGAGCAATTTAAGCCAATAAACATGACCATGCTCGTATCGTTGCAATTTAGACCAGACACAAAAAACATAGAGAAAAAATCTACTTTTGTAGTCTCATTTGTATTTCTTTGTTTTTTTTCTTTTTTATATAAAAGCATGATTATGAAGGGGATGAAATATAAAATAGTAAATAATTAGTGTGAATAGTTACCACACTTCAAACTGTGATTTAACCCTCTGTGTGTGCGTGTTAGCGGTAGCATCTTAGCTAATGCTAGCACCCGAACAACTCTAATACAGGAAACTATGAGCACTGTTGACAGTTTATATGCTACTGTTAGCATTTTAAACATATTTTCTCACTACCATGGAGCTCTAGTTGTACGTCGCCAAGGGATCATGAGATAAACCTACAAATATGAACAGTCGAGAACCTGAGTATTTCCTTATTTCCTATTTATATAAATATTTTGGTAATACTCTGTAAAATATCAGAATGTTCACATAACTTTTATACTTTTAGTTGTCTGAGGACACATTTTGAATATTAAATCTGGTGTTATGATCAGTTACTCAGTGGTTTACCAAATACGTTTTACACTTGCTTAATTATGCATATTTAAAGTATACAACTCTGATTGGAGTACAGTTTTGGGGTACTCTAACCCAGTGGTCCCCAACCCCCGGTCCGTGGACCGTTACTGGTCCGTGGACCAATTGGTACTAGGCTGCGTAATAAATAGTTAAATATTTCCGTTTTATGTATTATTAAGTCTGGAGGATCTTTTATTTTGTAAATCCTTTAACCGGATTCTCTCGGTTACTTGCGCACAAACATTTAACCACAAGCAGCAAAATGAGTAAGAAACAGATCAGATGTCTTTGGAAAGTTTATTTGCAAAGGGAAAAGGCCTAGAGAAGAGACAGGAGAATGGATTTATCCCGGACCGGTAGGTGAGTCTAACATTACAAGCCGCTCTGCATAACATGTGGCGACCAGCTGTTAATGAGGCAATGAAGCTTCAAGCTGCTTTGCCACATAGAGACCAATCAGGCTGTGAATATAAGCAACACTTCGGGTGTTATTGTCTCCCATCACTCCCAGATGAGACCGTCTGGTTACAGGGAAACAAGCTCAGGGCTCCGGTTAGTCATTATCATGAGTTAGTTTTAACAAAAGTAAAATGTTCATTTTTGTAGCGCATCTCTATCTTATTTTGAAGGGCTATGTAAACGTTACCATAGCGACCAGAGTCAAAGCGTTTAGGTGGTGGTTGAGAGGAGATGAGTAGAGCTTGTGAGTCTTAAGTCTGGTCACGGACATCACGATTCCAGAAGAAAATCCACAAAACACCTAACATGGCATACAGGAATTTAGAATGACGATGTAGAAGCAATAGTGATAGTTTGTGGACTCATTTTAAGAAAATAAAGACGTGACAAAAAAAATAAAAGGCGATGGATAAAAGACGAGGGGAGCAGCCGCTTTATTTGCTGCACTATCATTTCGAGTGAATATGTTTTTTCATAATTTAACATTTTTGACTGAATAAAAAATAAACTTATGTAATAAGGACCTTTACGTATAATAATAAACATTTCCACTTATCATCTCCAATATCTATCGGACTCTCAGTTGCGATATATCAGCTGTTTGGGATTCCCCTCTGTTCTTACGTCACTGTGCGTTCTGATTGGCTACCTGTCACATTCAACAGGTTGTATTTTAATTGCCAGTCAGGGAAAAATCCCACAGGCTGCGATAAAAAGGCCAAGACAACCCAAATTGGGCGTCAGGTGATGTGGCAACCCTAACTTGAACCTTAGGACACAGGTGGTTGAAATTGTGGCTGTAACAACCAGCAGTTATCAAAATGGGTGACCGGAGGTAACATCCAGTAGCATTATTAATATGGAGAATCCTTTAGCCTCCTGAGTCCATATTGACTGTTTTATACAATAAGACTTGTGATCAAGAAGTTATAATTTCAGGGTAATTAGGATTTTTATATCGCTTTTACAATGTAAATGTGGCTGCAGGTTCGTTGTGGTCTGCTGTCGTTTTCTCCCTGACCAAAACCCACTGACGGCTGTCTCCAATGTGGGAGACCAGGAATCATGTTGACAGCGTGTCAGATTGGACCGTCCTGCCACTCTCTGCTTTTCTATTTTTGTCAGAGCCGCGGTTTCGACCCAGGCGGCTCCCAAACCACATGAGGGGAAGTTAGAACGAGCCTGTCAAAAAAACAACAAAAAAGAGGACTGAATGTTTTTGTCTGTTAAAATATTGGTAGCAAAATACCACGGTTTGTTTAACTAATCACACTATATGTCCTTTATTTGCAAGTCTATCATACATAGCATGTCTGATGTCTCTCCTTAAAACTCGAACAGAGAATCGGAGTGCCCAGCCGGATTCGGTCGGGGCTGCAATCATAATATAGTTGCTCGCGCTTTGCCTACCCATGTGGAGCCGCGTGCCGTGCTGAGAGCTGAGGTGC
Source organism: Micropoecilia bifurca (assembly GCA_903067075.1). NCBI lineage: Eukaryota > Metazoa > Chordata > Actinopteri > Cyprinodontiformes > Poeciliidae > Micropoecilia > Micropoecilia bifurca. The sequence continues at coordinate 25,600 of CAEGAF010102322.1, forward strand.
CTCCAGTTGTAATGATGAGCATCGTTGCCCAGATGAATGGTCATGAGCGCCGTGACTGGCAGAAACAGATGGCACATTGGCTGGGCTTCACGGCCAGGCCCTCTGTGGACACGCCACGTGCAGAGAGAAGCTAATTACCGGCCGCCATCAGCGTAATGGACAACTACAGCCACTCGATTTTACTCGCAAAAACACCAGAGAGGTGACAGCTCGACAGATTCCTGGGTCCTTTCTGTTTTTTGTTTCTTTTTCTCTGTTAGTTTGCTGTTGCTTTTAGTAGTTAGCTATGTGGCTTTTCCTCGTAGCTCCCTACTAATGATCCTTACACCTTCAGAGGTTCAAAAACTTGCATTTTAGCAAGTCTCCTAGCTAGCACACCCTTAGGTCCACTTGGCTGCCTGTACATAAATCTTTTCATCTACCTGTGAACTCCTTTTTTATGACAAATCATCCATAATCTTCCTTATAAAAGTACATTACAGTCAGCTGAAGTGAAAAGGACAAAAAAAGAGACTTATCCAGGAGCAGGATCCGTGTAAACTTCTAAATTTTTCAACCTAACTCTCTCCAACCTGCCGAACGTAGTAAAATATGAAATCGATGAAACACAAGCAAATGAAACAGAAAGGGGTTTGTTGGTGTTTTACTAGCTTAGCATTTTTCCTCTGTCTGTCACTCATGTATGTATGGCTACACTCCCGTCTGTGTTCCAACAACTGCGTCTACTTGCTTTTCATCCCTACCTGTCAAATCTCCTTATAAATCCTCCTGATTTTGTTTAAATAACTGCTAGAAAAGTTACTCATTGTCTTGATTGCAGAATGCAATCAGGCAGTTGTGTTTGTGTCTGGGTTTGTGCCCCCCCCCTCATCCCCCTCGTTGAATATCCTCAGACACCTGCGATCGTCGGTTCATGTTTAGCTGTTTAACATGTGACAGGAACACATTCTATGAGCAAATATGTATAGTTCAGAAATGCATGCTAATGGGATCTGGGCTGTATATGACAAGTCGTGAAAGGAAAACTGTGTCTCTTGTAGTGTTTGACAGTGTCGCCCTGCGTTTTGACTGCTTTTAATGAGAATAGGCTGCTGGAGATTTCAGTTTGCATAAGCTTCAGCTGAAGCTATGATGTAAAGGGAAGAAATGGCAACGATCGAGGTGAGATGGCTTCCGATTACATGATTTGGAGCCGAAAATCTTTTGTGCGGCACAAACAAAGACTGCCATACAAAGTTAAAACATGTGAATATAACAGAAATAATGATAAACGTAAAAAAAAAAGCAGCTTTCCATATCCCGGGTTTGTTTTCGACCGGTTGTTCTTATAGTCGAAGGTAAGAAAGACTTCTTATTTGGGCTGAAACAGCAAAGAAATGATTGTAATGTCACAAAACCATGAAACGTCTGTAGCTCTGGCAGGTCTTACTTTACCACCTTATTATGGAGATTATTATGTAAAATACTATGTGCCTTCTAGGAGCAGCAGGCTTGCTGGCAGGAAATGCCAGTAGAGTGTGTGCTAAAGCACCAAGATAAAGGCAATAAGAAAAAAAACATCAGATTTTAGCTCAAATATTCGTCAGAATATTTAATTTAAGAAACCATCTCTGTTTTGGTCTGCAGGTCAGCACCCTGCGGAGGGAAGTCGCGGACCTTGGGCAGGTCATGAAGAGAATGGCCATGCTGATGGAGGCTCTCACGCCGTCGGTGCCCCAACCTGCAATAATCTGCCCCACTCACTACTCGCCAGCCCACCACACGTACCTGCACTGCCCGTCGCCTCCTCAGCCCTGCCACTCGCCGTCCAAAGCCGCCCCCATCTGGACCGACCCGCCCGTGCCTCTGCCCTGCTCGTCCCTCACCGTCTCCCAGCAGCACGCCGCCTTGTGCTACGCGGACTCTCTGACGCACAGACCCCAGAGCCTGCAGTTGGTTTGTCCAGCTGTTATGCCCAAGTCAACTCCCCCTTTAACTCCAGATTTATCGTCTCGGCAACCGCCGCCGCTCTCCGTCGTCTCGGAGCCTTCGCTGCCTTCTAGTTCTATCAGGTTAAGGGTGCACAGTTCGCCTCCGCAGGACGGGGGGGGTGAGGACCCTCACAAGAGCCCCGGATGCTCTCCTCAAACCGGACCCGTAAGACTCTACCCGAGCCAGAGCTAGGGGGATGGGGGTTGCAGCAGATCTCCTTTAGAACTCTCCTGGACTCTGCAGGACAATTTCCAGGACAGTTTTTTTATTTTTATTTTTTGGGATATTCTTGAATTTAAGTAGACGACTGTTTAGCTGCATCTACGGCATCTACGGTAGAGGAACACAGCAAGCAATTCTGTTTTGTTTTGGAAGCTTTTTAAAAAAATCCAATTGCATGAGGACAGAAAATGTTTAGGTGTATAGCTTTATAAAAAACTAAAACGTAGTGCCCTTAAGTGGCATGTAGAGGTCTGAGTTGGCTTTAGAGCTTTATGGTGGTAGATCGGTGAGCGAAGTCGATCCTTAGTCCCACAACGTGAGGCTCCTCGGACTGAACTCTGCCGTAATGGAGGTCGAGACGTTAACATCGAAGAAGTGCTCTCTGCTTCCCCCTCTTCTTCTGCCTGTTAACCCTTCTTTCCTTGCTCACTCAACCCTCGTCGGATGCTGTGGCTGCAGCAGAACAATGCGTGACTGGTTGAATTTGGAACAGGGGACACTGTGAAGCGAGAGACGGGGCGTCTCGTGCTCTTTACTCACCTGCCCGAGGGGAGGAAGGGGGTAAAAGGATGAAGGGAAATGTCTGTTGGAACGGTGCTGGTGGTTGCGAGGGACTCCTGCTACGCCTTGGGCAGAACAACCCCTGCTGTGGTCTGCCACACCGAGCACAGGGACTCTTTGCCTCCCCCTACTTTTGTCTCGCTTTTCCACATGCCCCCCTCCCTCCTACCCCCTATTTCTCTCTGCATGCCTTTCCAAACCTTTTGAGTAGTGCCTGTAGACACACATTGACATGCTGCATGTCGCCCCATGGAGATCCAGCTTGCCATTTACCCCTTCTATTTAAAGGAAACACGGTTTGGTATTTTAATCGCTAAACCTGGCATTTACTGATGCATATTTAGCAGAAGTCAGCTCTGTTTGAACAAGGGTTATTTTGGGGCACAAGGTAGTCATCCCTGTTGAAAATTTGCCTGCAGCAAGAGGCTCTCCAATTGGTTCACGAGCCACACCATAATGCATTCCCCCCTGATTGGTGCCCTGGGTTAGAAGCTCTGAGATTTTCAGTTCACTCACCTGTCAGGATGAAGGTAATATTCCCTCATAAAGGACAATAGGGAAATAAAACACTTTTATAGATATCGATATATATATATATATGAATGTATCCATACTAAAAATGTATTTTTTTCTACTTTAGAGAATTCAGACGTGTGCAACGGCCATAAACAATGCAACCCGCGAAGGAAGTTATGGCAGGGCTGTTCGCTGATGCAACGTTAAACCAGGAATAAGGTCATAATTTTTCTCCAACAGGTCTGCTCTCATCATCTCAACTCCTGTAGTTTGACTCTGCTTCTCTGCAAGTGGAATGTACTGTAAAAACCTTTTCCCTTTTTTTATATTTATCAGATAAACACATATGCTATTAAAAAAACAAAACAAACATGACTGTTATGAGATGGATTTCTTGTTTTGAGTTCACTAAAGAAATACATCAAAGGTTTTTGGGGGAGACATTGAACAGATGGGAAGTCGGCTTAGTAGCTGTTTTATAGCTAACACGTTCTAATGGACAGGTAATTAAATTAATAGGAAATATTTCTAAAATATTAACAGATTTTTTGCATCGCATAACTTACAGCAATGTGAGAAAACCTTATTCCTCTGATTTTTTTCCCCCCATTTGAATGTTTCAGGTCATCAAAAAATCTACATTTGTTTTCAAATGATAATTTGTGACGTTATATTAAAAAAAAGTTCATTCAACCTGCCTGCCAACATGAAGTAGACTCAAAGATCTCAAAAAGCAACATATAGTCCCCTAATCTAGAGAAATTTAAGAACAGATAAAGAAGCAAAACAAAACAAATTTAATAAAGGGTTGTAAATCTTTGTGGCTAACGAGGGAGCCAGTATCTGCAAAAACATGGAACAGTAGTGAGCCTTCCTAGATGTGGTCAACCTAAAATTAAGACTCAGGAAAGCATCGTTACCTCATTCAAAATATCCCAACAACAAGAGCCAAAAGCACTTAGCGCCTCACTTTCCTCAGTCAATAAAAATGAAAAAAATGTGGTGTAGAGGTCATTTGTGAGAGAGTGACAAGGTCAAAACCTTTGCAGACCGAAATAACTAAATAAATAAAAGTAACTAAATAAATAAAAGTGCTCGGATTTTTTTTAAAGTGGCTCCAAAAAAGGTTTGTGACTTATCATAACTTAGCATTTTGGAAAAAAGACCATTAGAAATACCAACAATCAAACATGGTGGAGGCAGTATGGTGGTCTGTGGTTGTTTTGCTTCTTCAGGACCTGCTTTCCAGCTCTATACCCTGAAAATCCTACAAAAACGACCATAAAACCACAGTGGTGATTTTGTTCTATTATATACTCCATCTGCAATTTATATCCGTGTGCGACGTGGTGGAAGCTGTTTTTCTCAGTCATGTACAAAAGCCTTAATGGGAAACGGAGGTCAGAGTTCCCGGAGCGCTCTGCCCCAAGATGATCTGGATGTTTTCTGCACTGAGAACGATTACTTGTGCATTTAGCTGCACATCTGTGGGAACGTTGTCATTTCGCCTGGGGTCACAAGACCCATTCATATTTAATGGCGTACAGACAATCCCATCCTCTCGCTGCTTACGCGTCGTTTTATCCACCTGCCAGCAAACTCATCTTTAATTCAACACTTTTCCCACTTTATCTGTCATTAGCCTGACTGAAGCCCACCTGGTTTGCTGCTTTATAGCCTTCCTCGTTCTTTTTTCTTTATTTTTTTTCCTCTCCCTTGAATGTGGGGAAAATCTCCACCGATGGGATTCTTTTTTAACACCTGAGCATTCACTCCAATCCTGTCGGTTTGCGTTATTTTGCAGCGGCCCTGACCCGAATACACCAACAATCCCTCCCCCTGTCCAGCCCTCCCACCCGGGCGCAAGCTTTTTATTTCAGGGGCACAACCAGCCGCACATTTTGTTCTTCCATTCAAATGAGCTCTTGATTCCAGTGAAAGGAGCCACTTCACTTGTCCTTCGCCCCAGATTTCGGTTCTTAAAAAAAAAAAAGTTGCTTTGTTAAGAGGAGAGAACTTTCCTCTCTGGAATAAATAGCAACGCTTTCATCTCTCCCTACATAATGGACATACATGCAGGAACCTGCTGTGGTCCTCACGTTTAAATTAGGCTCTTCCAGCTTTAACGTTCGACTTGTTATGTTTCCCCCATAAGCAGCCGGGCCTTGAGAGGCTCTCGGTGTGAGGGCTTCACATTTATCTGCTCCGCTCCGAGTGAGACGGCAGCTGCTATTTGCATCGGTGTAGAAGCGAGAAGAAGTGTTGGTGTTGGTGGAGGGGGGGGGGGGGGGAAATGTCCTTGCAGGACAACTTTTGTTTTGATAAATGAGTGTCTGCACCTACTGGTGCTTCTGCAAAAGTGATGGGAGGGGGTAGCAGAACAATAAGCATGTCAGAAGTGGAGATTAATGGCAGCTTCTTTCCTTAGATGAGGTGGGAAAAAAAGAAAGAAAAGCACCGGGACAGCAGCTAAAGAACCTCTTTTGTTGTCTGCCTGTCAGAGGAGAGTTTCTAGTAGTTTTGCAACAAATGTTGGAGAATTATCCTCCCAAAGAGCTTTCAGGATGGAGTCGTCTTGTGTTGTGCTGAGGTAACGCCGATGTAAGCGTCCTTGCTGAGACGTCAGTGCTGAAACGTATGAACGGAGAAGCAACACTCGGCAGTGTTTTGTTCCCTTAGCAGACCTTGTCAGAAAGTTTTGGATGTCCTTTTATGTCTTTGTGCCGTGTTGTTTATGTGCAAATAAGACGTGTTTAGAGACGTGAAAGTCAGATTTCACGGCATCTTTTTTTTCTGTCTTAATGATCTCTGGCTTCCAAGAATTCAGATGGTCCTAGTTGGGTTAGTCTTACGGACGTCTCAGCCCCGGCTTGACCTATAAATATAAATGTAAAGTCTATTTTTAGTTGCTTGCTAAAAGAGTACTTAAAGTTACATTTTCACAAGCTTTATGGGAATTATCTTTTTTTAGAAATATGTTTTGTTTTTTTATTTCTCAAAATAACAATTCTGTATCTCAAAACCGCTTTTATAAAGTTCATAAATCATATATTCCTTTTAACAAAGAGCTTTGCAAACTGTTTCCTAAAAGCCACAAAGTGTGTATTTTTAACGTACTGATAGCTGCGTTTGACCCTAATTGCTGCTGGTTGTCAAGTTTTTATCCCATTTCACTGCAGTTAATCTGTGCTTAGTGACAGCTCTGCTCCAGACGCCCATCCACAAAGACCTAACTGCACCTCAGGAATCATAATAAATAAATAAAAATAGGATTGACTGTGTGAAAAAAGGAAACCAAGGATTCTCCGAAGTCTACGATCGCCTCCCTCTCTGTGGAGATACAACGTATGGATCTACGTCTGAGTCACCCGGTTCTCTAGGAGCCATAATATGACATGCCTGGCAGCCATCAGCATTTTGTGGGTGTTCGCTGCGTTTATCACCGCTCTCACCCCGGCATGGAGGAGAGATGGAAGATGCTGTCGGGAGGAGACGACAGTGAAGGGGGAGGCAAAAGGTCACAGCCCGACGTCAGAGGAGGAGGAGGGGATGTCAGGGGTGAAGGGAGCAGCTCAGAGGAGCCGTCTGAAGATTCATTCTGTCATAAACTCAGTAGTTTTCTAAAGATGGAGAAACTTCACACTTTGAATACCTCAAATTATTTCCATTTTCTCACAACTTCAACTGGATATTTTATGATTTTTTTTCCCCCTTTTTTTTGAGTAATGAATTCTTTCTTTCTGCGTGGCTCTTCAGCCCCTGATGGTACAGGCTTTAAACTACATTTTGTTTTGTTTTTTCTTTAAAGGAAAGTTAATCCATCTTTTTATTGAAACCTGAATTGGTTTTTCACAACAATCTTGTTGCCAACCTTTTTTTTTTTTTTGACAATTTTGTTCTGTTTTTACCATTACCTCCTCAGCCAAAGCAGAAATAGACCTTCTTTTATGGCAACTCAAAATCAAACACATATTACCTGGAAAATGGTAATATTGTAATTGACAACAATGTTTACCTTCAAGAGAAAGGTAAGGTAAGTTTATGGCTAATTCATTTCAAAGATTTTCTGTAAATAGTGTTAAATGGTTTTAGAAAAGCATGATGGAGCTCAGTGGCTGGTCCTAAAAGCAACAGAGGCTGCAACCAGGTCAACATAATCATGACAGCAGTTCAGATCTTCTTTTTTTTCAGATCTTACAAAAACATTTTTTTTCTTCCTTCTTGTCCTCTCTCTCTCTCTCTCTCTCTCTCTCTCTCTCTCTCTCTCTCTCTCTTTCTTTCTCTCTCTGTCTTCACAACTCAATAACTACTTCAAGCTAACTCTCCGAGCCGTACTGTAAGAGAGAAACCTGTTTCATCACGTTATATATCATTTCTTCCATGAGGGAATGTGATTTGTTTGTATAGCAAACAACGACACTCGTAAGCATTCCGACACTGGCGAAGTTGAAGACCGATGGCGCCCTCTGCTGTTGACAACAGAGAAGGCATTAAATTTTTTTTTTTTTTTTTTTTTTTTTTTTTTTTTCAAAAAGCGTCCATCCTGGTATCAACAGCAACTCGGACGTAGTTCCTCTGAAGAGCATCTGGTTCAGAGAAGTAGCCTGGCTAATTGTAGCACGTGTCTCGTTTTGTTGTGTTATCACACTTTAAAGTCGTCGTGTTTTTCAGCGTATGCGTGTTGTGACCATCAACTTCACTGTAGAATAAGATTATGAGACACCAGCACCAACTGACGCCCGACCTTAAAGGAACTGGATCTGTATCGAGTAGTAGATTCGGATCAGGATCTTCCGAACTAGAGCTAAAAATCTCTTTAATCCAAGAATCTGAATAGCACCTGTTTATAAAAATCAACAACTTGAAGACATAGTATGCAGTAGATCTGTAGCTCTTTCATGTTTTTTGTATGCAAAGGATTATTCTATAAGGACACCTGAAAACTTGCTCACTGAAAATATCTCAAGCAAATAAAGTTGTGAAAAAAAGTCAGCGTTCATCTTCTGTTGGATTTTTTATTTTTTATTTTTACCCTGATAACTGAGGACTCAGTTTGCTCGGACCCTGACCCGTATCATCCCACGGTTTGGGAAAAACTGTCTGTTGATGGCCACCACCTGCCCCCCTAAAGCTGGACTCCTGTCACAGAAGAAGCCGGGATGTGTCGTGTTAAACTTTCAGTAGGAACAGAGAAACTGGTTAGAGTCGATGGGAAAACGTTTGTAGAGGGAGAGAGAGGACTTAAACTGGAGCAGCTGTGAACTCACGCAGGTTGAACAGCCAGCTGTGGGTTTGCATCTTGAAGCTGAGGGTTTGATTCCCTGTGAAAGTAACGCTCCTGTAACCGGCCACTAGGTGGCATTTCACTGAAAGGTCTGCCAATCCATTACATTCTTTACAGGGGAGACGACTCTGGTCCTGTTTAAGACATTATATGACCTTTTAACATGCAAATATACCTGTAACCTATGTGGATGTTAAGCTGCTCTACAAAATCAAGGAAAGCTTTGGGATTTTGTGTGATTATGTAGCTGAATGTAATGCAGCAAATATAAAGGTTTTGTTCATATGTTTTTTAAATACATATCTGGGAATGATCCTCACATAAAATTTAGCATAGGATTTTGGAGGAAAAAAAAGGATAAGAGGGGTGGAAAAGGGTTAAACACGTGTCTAAAATATGCAAGTTACTGCAAATTTGAGGCCTGAGAGTTCAGCCTAATTACCCAGTCTGATTAGAGGCACGCGGCAGGCAGTCTGAAGGATGACCACGGCCAAATCATGAGAACTAAGTCTTGGATACACAACCTGCTGCTTTGCTAATGAGTGAGGACAACTGAAAACTTTTTTATCCTTTTATTTTTCTGTCAAACAGCAGCGGAAGTCGAGTTGAAGCTCACAGCTGGACTTGTTCTTGATCACTGGTTATATCGGCCTAAGTAAAAGAAAAACTCTGACTAGCTTGATTAAATTTAGCGAGTTGGCATTGGAACATTGGATGCTTCACATCATTCTTTTAAAATAAAAGTGAACCGTACCTGTTCCGTTCAACTCTTTCCAGGAGTGGTTCCGAGCCAACCTTTCTGGCATTAACAGTGAGAATCCATGAATACCAGGACCTGCCCCACTGCCTGGGCAGCACCAATGAGCAGCACTGTCCAACGCTCAGGCAACCAGGAAGGTGTGGTACTGAGCACACTGTGCACGGTGGACAGAAGGGTGGACCAAGCCTCGTCATGGAAACGGATGACCACACTCAAAACATTTGGCCATAACTTTAAATGGCCAGTGGAGGCTTTGATCTTCCCTGCTCACATAGAAACAGAAATTCTGACCTTTTTATAATCAACAAATTTCTTTTGTTTTTTTGCTGTTGTTGTTTATAGGTCAGAGCTGACCCCAAGGTTGTGTGGGGTCTGAAGCAGAATTTGATTTGGGGTCCCAATTCCAGTTCACACTACACATGAAATAAAATCAATCAATAAATAGTGAAGATAAGGTTATTTCTCTGATTTACTCATTCGATTTGGTAAGTTGTGTCTACTGAGTCAACACCTTAACGCTGAGTCAGTGAGTAGGTATGGATTGGTCAACTTCAATGAATGCACTGATTAATTGGCTGTTGCCTGGTCCATGAAATGCGGCTTCAATTACAGACAATCATAAGAGGACTGAGCAGACAATATTTGAATGTCAATGTAAACAAATGGTGAATGGTCTGACTCTGTCTTTGCGTTGAGAAGTATGGAAGCTGTGAGGGCTCATTTTAGCACCGTAAGAACATGTTACAGCTCTGGACATCAGGGACTTTCTGTTGGCTCCAGTGTGTGAATGAACGAGGTGAGGCGAGCACACCTCCCATCACGCCTCTGAATCAAGGATCACGGTTACCGAATGAAAGGACACCTGGAGACACGTCAAGAAATTAGTCAGAGAGACAGTTTTAGAGAGGATCCTCTAAAACTGGATCCTCCTTTTCGTTGGACACGAAAGGAGGATCCTGGTTCTTGTGGGAGTGTTAAAAGTCTCAGGATTTGAAAAGCAAAGATTCCCCCTTAAGTTTCCTCACCTGTAGCTGCATTTAACTTCCCCTCATGTTTCTCTCGTTGCTCCTCAGACTGAAAGGAGCAACGTTTCCACTGGCCTCATTTTCTCAGACTTCTCAGTCAGCTTATGACTTATTTTACCCATGGATTGTGGACAAAACATAAAAGAGATTATTGTCATTGAAACTATTTTCTCAGACAGATGTGACACAAAAAGACAATGGCGTCTTATCAATCTGTCCAATGTGTTCTGGTTTTGGAACCACCCAAAGGCCAATGTTTACTCTCTTAGAATGTCAGATGATGAATGAAAACCTTCTATTTACATTTCCAGAAAAGGGGATTTTATAATCTGATGATCCTTAAAACATGTATTTTAATTCCCCTTCGTAATTTTCTTTGAAGTCGTCAGACATCATGTCAGTTCGGTTCATTGTTTAACTGTGAATGGTTTATGAAGCTTTATCATTTTCTGTGAAATGATGTGATCAGAGGTGACCCCAGGTTGCTCTATGTTATCCACACTTGATCACTTTAGCATTGTGATAATAACTCATTACGGTTAACTAATGGCGTCGGTAGAAAGATCTTAAATGTAAAAACTAGACAAGAAAAGCAAAATGAAACACAGTCACGAGAAGAAGCTGCGCGGGGTTCCGCCCTCTACTGGTCAATCACAGCATTGCCGCTCACGTTTTAAGTCCATGTAATTAAAGGGAGGAAATGATGGATTTCAAAACCACTTCATGGCAAAGTCGTTGTTTCATCTGATGCTTTAACGCCAATCCTGACCTCTTTACACAATCAGTGTAACCTGAAGTGATTTCAGAGGGAATAAAGGAACATGACACAACCTTTTGTGTTGTTATTACAATCACACAATGCACCACATTTGATGAAACCGTAAAAACGTTTCTCTTTTCTATCATTACATTTACTATGACGTTCGTACATTAGAGCTGACAACAGTCCGACGATTCATTTTAAAGGTTTATATTTTCTTCCAGCAATTTATTTGAAGGCAGTAAAAAAAAAAATCAGAATAATTCTTTCCAGTATCATAACAGTACTTACTGATTATTTAATTGACATCATCTTTATTTGGCTTAGAAGGGCATGTTACAAAAAAAAGCAATCATTTCAATAGTTACCCTGTCGTGTTCACTCATTCCGCCGAATATCTACAATGACATGAATCTGTTAATTTTCTACATCAGATTAAAGGCTTTGGCTGCATGACTCAGCAGAATCATCTCCTGACCTCTGTGTGGACATTCAGGGATCCGTGTTGCTTCGGAAGCCCCTTCTCTGTCCCCGTGTCCTTAACCCTCCTTGTGACGGCGCTGAAATCACGATCACATGTTGCAGATGGTGTCGGACAAACCGAACCCGCACGGACCGCGTCGGGTATCATACTTCTTCCTTCTTCTTTTTGCGGGCGCAGCAGGGGGGAGGGGGGGAGGGGGTGAGGAGGGTGAGGGGGGGGGGAATCACCGATCTGCTCCAAGCGACAAACTGGAGGAAAAAAATAAATGTTTCAAATAATTCAGTAAGATGGGGGGGGGGGGGGGGGGGGGGGCGGGGAGTAAAAACAGAGATACGGGTAAAGGAGGGAGAAACGGAGGCAGGATACCCCCTTTCTATCCCGGTAAAACCTC